>VWPW01030068.1:364962-579922 GCA_013389825.1 Crypturellus undulatus
AAAAAAAAAAAAAAAAAAAAACACAGAACACATTAAGTCCATTATGCATTTGATACTTTTCTTTCTAGCTCTATATTTATAAGGGTGCCTTGCACTTCGGTTCTCTTTTTATGTTAAGTTTTGAGCAACACTATACTGTTACAAATACAGCGTACAATCAACTTAGATGAGACCAAACATAACATTTCTGCTTGATACTCATGGAAGGCAGGGGAGGTGCCAGAGAATGGGAAGAAAGCCAACGTGACTCCAATCTTCAAAAAAGGCAAGGGGGAGAAGCCGGCAAACTACAGGCCGGTCACCCTCACCTCCGTCCCTGGAAAGGTGATGGAGCAGCTCATCCTAGAGACCAGCTCTAGGTATGCCAAGGACAAGAAGGTGATCAGGAGTAGTCAGCACAGATTCACCAAGGGGAAGTCATGTCCAACAAGCCCAATACCCTTCTAGGGTGAGGTGACTGTCTGGGTGGACGATGGGAGAGCTGTGGATGTTGTCTACCCTGACTTCAGCAAGGCTTTCATCACAGTCTCCCAAACATCCTCATAGGAACACTTAAGAAGTGTGGACTGGATGAGCAGACAGTGAGGTGGATTGAGGACTGGCTGGATGGCAGAGCCCAGAGGATGGTGATAAATGGGGCCAAGTCTAGTTGGACTTGTAGTGTCCCACAAGGGTCAGTACTGGGCCCAGTGCTGTTCAACTTGTTCATCAACAACTTGGATGAGGGCACAGAGCACACCCTCAGCAAGTTTGCAGATGACACCAAACTGGGAGGAGTGGCCAGCACTCCCAAGGGCTGTGCTGCCATCCAGAGAGACCTGGACAGGACGGAGAGCTGAGCAGAGAGGAACCTCATGAGGTTCAACAAGGACAAGTGCAGGGTCCTGCAGCTGGGGAGGAATAACCCCAGGCACCAGTACAGATTAGGGGTTGACCTGCTGGAAAGCAGCTCCACATAAAGGAATTTGGGAGTCCTGGTTGACAACAGGTTAACCATGAGGCAGCAATGTGCCCTTGAGGCCAAGAAGGCCAGTGGGATCCTGGCTGCATCAGGAGAAGCGTTGCCAGCAGGTCGAGGGAGGCAATCCTGCCCCTCTGCTCAGCTCTGGTGAGGCCACATCTGGAGTATTGGGGGCAGTTCTGGGCTCCCCAGTACAGGAAGGACATGGAGCTTCTAGAGAGGGTCCAGCAGAGAACCACGAAGATGGTTAAGGGACTGGAACATCTGTCTTATGAGAGAAGACTAAGCAAGGTAGGCCTGTTTAGCCTAGATAAGAGAAGGTTTAAAGGAGATTTGATCAACATGTTCAAGTACCTGAGGGGTGATTGTAGGGAGGATAGGGCCAGGCTCTTCTCCAAGGTGGGCCACCACGGAGAAGGTCACCACCAGGACAAGGGGTAACAGGTGTAAGTTGAAATGCAGGAAGTTCCACCTCCATGTGAGGAAGAACTTCTTTCCTGTGAGGGTGACAGAGCCCTGGCACAAGCTGCCCAGAGGGGGTTGGACTAGATGATCTCTAGAGGTGCCTTCCAACCTCAACCATTCTGTGATACCTCTTGGAGCATTGCCTGAAAATGTAAAATTCTACTGTAACAAAGAATTATTTTCTTGGTGCTTAAGCAAGAAATATTCTTACACTTCCATCTATACTACTACTACTACTTATGAATTAGATGGAAACTCCAACGAAGTCTAGGTATTCAAGTAGCACTAAAGAAAAAGGCAGCGCATATAGAGAGCAGATAATTATATATTTTTGAAGTATTAGCCATGACACATATATATAAAGGCAAAAGGATTTTATCTTTTGATGTCCTCTGGTGGCTTGAGTGAAAAGAGTTTACTCCATCATTTTCAAAGTTTAAAGTGTTCACAAAAAAAAGGAAATTAAAAAAAAAAATACCAAAAGCATGACTTCCGTTGTCAGTGACCATCTCAATAGGAGACTGGGGACCCAGAGAACTGATTATCAAGAGTTTCTAATCAAAGTGAATGCATAACTTCAGAAAGTCAGGTATAGCAACCTCTGTAGTCTCATGATAATAAAAGAAAATATTTATCATCTTGAAGACAAAACAAACAAAAAAATCATTGAAGGTGCTTATTCTCTTTAGCTCACCTTTAAAACAGAACTCCATCCAGAAGCAGGGTCCAGAAAGAGCCTTGGGAAAACACTTCTTCTATTCAGCTGATTTTACTTACCAGTTTCTTGAATGTCTGCACACTGTTTATATAATCTCTGTTAGTCTGATCACTTGCAAATCTTTATTAATAGACTTTTTTCAGGGAACTATTACTTGTTTGCAACTAGTAAATGTTTGCAAATGAGGCAAAATAATGAGAAGGTCAGGGGTCCAAGGTAGCTCACTTTTTTGTGAAAGCACAAGTTGCAAATGCAGAGACCAACTCTGAAGGCTGCCCAGTTCCCTGGCTACTGAATGCTGCAGCGCCAACTGCTGAGCGAAACTCAACAACTTGCAAGTATTGTGACAACAGTTGCCATACTTCATTAGGAAATTAATATTTTACCCAAGCCCACTGTATGGGAAAACTAAAAGAAAAAAATAAATTAAAAAAAAAATCACCACACACTAAGTAAATTTATCACTGACCAACAAGCAAAAGAAGAAAAAAAAATAAAAAACAACAACAAAAAAGAAGAAATTCTAAATGTTGCCCAGCTCTAGCTTTTGCTTAACGTATTCCAGTACCCCCCTCCCTTTTCCTAGTGGGAGATAAAAGAGGACTAGGATAAATTTACAGATGGCCTTTCACACAGAATGGGACTTACCCAGGGGCAAACCAGGAGATCTGAATATGTTCTCCCACCTGCCAGAAAAGGCCCCTTCCACAACATTCTCCCTCTTTGATTTAAGCCGTTAAGGTTATATTGCTGTTCAGTAAAGCACAGTAGGATAAGAACAGGAGGAGCTGAATAGATTCCTGCAGCTACAGAAAGACCCCAGAAGTAGCTGACTTCTAAGAGCCACCCACAGCCCAGGTGTAAGCATAATTAAGTACCTTGCAGTCATTAACAGATTTCACCTGCTGTAGACTACCTGATTACTTGGCACTTCAGGTTTTGCTGGACCTTAGTTAAGGTTTTAAAGAACAATAATGTTTTGAAGAACATAATGAGCATTTCAAGATCCCTCTTTCAAGCATCTTTCCCCTCCATCTCCTCAAATGCTAGAGATCTAAATTCTGCTTTAAGTACCTGCAGACTTTCCATTTTTTTTTCACATATCAGCTTACAAGTTTCATTTCGTAGAACAGGTCTTTTAGTGCTGCCTTGCACACCCATCTGTTCCAAACTGCCTGAAAATGAAAGCAATTAAAATGCAGGGAGCCTGTGAGGAAAGTAAATTGGTTTTGCATTTGCTACAACAGGCACAGGTGAAAACCTTACCACAGAGCAAACACGGCTTTAAGACAGAAATAGTTTATAATGTTTTAAATGCACTATCTTTATTAGTAGAGTGTGGCTCACGTAAGCGGTGTTTAATAGCAGAGCACTTCTTCAATCGGTACTGCCTAAGGTTTGGCATACAACTGAATAAAAGTAATAAAACTTTATTTACAAAACTGCTCTAAAGTCTGAAGCATCTAAACATTGTACAGAAATAAACTACAAAAAGGCTCCAAAACCACATAAAACACAGCACAAAGAACCTAATCAAAAATACATATCAATCTTCATTCCCATAACAGTACAGTATTAAACAAAATGTCTTCAAATCTCCCATTATCTTGACCATTTCTAAAGAATACAAAATGTGTTATTTCAAAGAATACAATGTAAAAAAACAGGTTTTTACTGGGCAATTTTAAAGAAGACTGTCTAAAATTTCCAACACCACCATTGCTGCACCACTCAGAGGAAGAGGTCACTTTCCAAAAGTGCTCTACAACTTGTCTCACTTATCGACCCAAATCCTGAGGCAGAGTCCATACCAAAAGCACATAAGCAGTGTTCAGTCTCCAATAAGTTCAGTCCATCTACAAATTCCTGGTTCTCAGGAAACAATTTTTCTAAACAATTCTTTCAAAATAAGGGAAACAGCTATTTTCTCTCAAGCAATTTTCTCAGGACCCAGATAACAATAGATAATAATTAAAGACTTGCCTGAAGAGAACAAAGATCATCAGGAAGCCCATATGTAACAGTGCCATCTCGTGACCAATACTGAAAAAGTGAGCTTCCTTATTCCCCAGCTAAAAACTTGGGGATAGAGAAGAAAAAATAATAATAATAATAAAGCTTTCTATGCTGCTTTTGATTTGGCCAGTCCTGGTTTCCTAAGCAGTTTTCTCTCTCAGAAGTTGCAAGCCATCCAGAAGACATCATCCACCCGAGAATAAAAAAAAAGCAACCAAGCTACATCAATGGTTTCTCTTCCCAGCTAGAGATTTTCAGGAGACAAAACAAAACATTCAAATATTTCCATGCAAAAAAATGCAAATATATATATATATATATATATATTTATCTTAACTAGAAAGCTCAAGCTTTGCTTATAGGATGATATTAAGAAATTAGTAGGAGATCCTTCCAGTTATACTTGCCTTATTTTCTTTTCTCTTGTCAGGAGATACTACAGAAAGCATGTAAAGTACACTTCAAAGTGTCTCTTAGGTGAAAAATTACCCCCATCTGCAGCATGCTCTTGATTCTATGGTGATGAATTTCATACCATATCATTTCTAGTCAAAACAAGATTTTATTATCAGGATTCCTGCACAATTACCTTAGTGTATAAAATTCAAGATGTTTCATGTTTTCATCCATCATCACAGACAACAGTCAGATAATAGAAACCATGTTCCAATCCCCCAGTGATAATTTTTCATGTGAACCATAAACAGGAATACTAAATGGAAAGAAAACAACTTTAGATATTACAAACTTAGAGAAATCTGCAGGGTAACAGTATATTGTATATATGTGTGTATATGTATATACAAAAATGTATATTGTTTTAACTACAAAATCTATTAAACTGCACACAGAGTAGAAACTACAAACAGGAAAAGAGACATTAAAGAAAAGCAAGATGAGTTTGTAGTTGGCTTTTCTCCCCAAAGGAAGCTTAACTTCAACTACCTGTAGTATGTGTGAATTTTCATCCCTTTTAGAGATTCCTCACCAATCTTCACTTTCTATAACTGTAAACATGTGACATATTAAAGAGCCTAGGATATGTATTAGAGTCTAAGTACAGCCCAGCTGACTAAAATACCTGTATCTAGTTATGCTAGGACTAAATTTCAGCAATGGTTTCAGGGACTTTATTCTTTAAAAGAAAAACTAGTTCATCCCTTGGTGGTGCATCAAAAGAAGTACTAATTTCCCAAAGCAACCAATTCAAGCAATTAGTCAGTGTTCTCCACCAAAAATACAGACATGTTCATGATGTCTGGCACTCTGATTTCTTTACAGCTCTGGCCCAGTTTAGAAAAAAAGCACACACTGACACCAACCAAAGCTGAATTTGAGTAAAAACACAATTGCAGTCTTTAAATATCTGAGAAATGGTGCATATATATACACTACACAGCTATTTAACAGAAATTTTTTATTCTGTTTTGTGTTAATGGTTCAGAATACTTCTGATATACTTAAGATAAAATAAGATTAAGTAAATGTATTATTTTGAATGTAAGCAAAATTTCAGTGCATAGATTCTATGCTATAAAGTTTATCACTGAAAGCATTTCTGAAGAACATCTGAGAAGTTCACTGAGTTTCAGAATAGTTTCACAGAAAAGTGTAATACACCAGACAGAACTGCTTAGCTAAACACAATAGACAAAAGGCATAAAGCGAGGGATAACTTTAACATCACCTATGGGTCTGAGAAATTAAATTCATCATTGCATTTAGAACAACGACGATCTTGAGACGAACTGAACTTGGGATTTGGTTAAACCCATTACAGCAAGTAAGGCTAGATGAAAACACTGGATCCAAAAACAATTCAAATTCAGAACTTTCCTAACATCATGAGATTTGGAGTCATATTTTAACCACACACATGTTTAACAATCTATAATAAAAACATTATTTTACATTATGGGAATCTATTCTTCATCATAAATTCTCAAGTGTTTCGTTGTTTAAGTAATAGGAGCAGCATCATATTCTTTGGCTATGCTATTTCCTTCTAAGGTTTGGCCCCCACCAACTTCAACAAATCTCCCTCCCACCATCACCACCACACACACATCCACACACACCACCAAGCTGTTCCCTATTTTTTTTTTGTTTTCATTTTTTTAAAAAAAAAAAAAAAACACCAGCACGTGAGAGGCCAGTCCACATGGACTACGTCCATGGTACTGGGGATCTCGTTTCCCATTTTCTCACTTCCATGTGAAGTTTGATACATTAATGGTTTCCATTTTTAGACAGTAATGTTCTGAGCTACCACTCAGATTTGAATCATCTATAAATAAAGATGCATTTAGCTTGGCATATCTGCAGCACTAGACTTTGTTCTTTCCCCAATGGCTTCTCATTCATAATTTTCCCCAGCTTCTGATAATGCTAAATTTAGATCACAACAGATATTTTTTATTATATTCTCTGGCATCTTTGTAGCACAACCATTGCCTTATATTAGCTGCATTGAGTATCATTCCTTTATTCCCACAGCTGTTTTTTCAAGAGTGGTCTAACATGTAATTATGTGAGCTAGCATGTAGAAAAAATATTTTTTTTTCAGATCAGTATCATATGTTTATATAGTCATTTTCTTAAAGAGATTTCACCTCATTTTAGTCACATTTTTCCTTTGATAATTAATGGAAATCTAATATTTTAGTATTAATTTTCATATAAGGTTACAAGCAAAATACATCAGATCTCCCATTTTAGAAGAGACACAGAAAAACAAACTACTTTTGGAAAATCAGAACAAACAAAATTATTTACAAGGTTTCAACTTCAAACCTTAGTACAAATATTAGCAAGTCATTTTATATTTAATAATTTAATAAATGTACATTGACACCGAGAAAACTTACAATTCATCTGGCATTCTTTCCCTCTAGTGACTGTGTTAATAATTTAAGACCTAATCTCTCACAGGTAAGAATCTAGCCTCAGGAAACAAGCAGATGGTCCAAGCATTTTTATTCTAAAGAGAAGAAAAATATATTGAAAAAGTTTCAATTTTAAATCTTGTAGGTAAAAGAAAATGTTTATTTATTGGCTGGAGTAGGAAATTACCATAAAGTTGGTTTCCAAAGTTTCAAAAAAAAATAGGTAAACCTAAAATGTTTAAGGGTTAACAAAACAAAAATTAACAAAGTTTTGATTTCCCTGTAGGCGTTCTAGTACAGGTGTTCCCTGTAGGTGTTCTAGAGTTCTTGCAATTTATTCCCCAGCACACCAACTGAATATCTGCCAGTAATGCCCTAAAATGACACTGCTGGTAATAGGGCAACCTTCCTAGCTCCCAGAACTGCTGTGTCATCTCATATGTAATGTGATGTATGTGTCATATGTAATCTCATATCAGTGATGCGCTCACACTAGGTTATGCACCCTGCTCAACTTCATACCCTGTTTTGGGGACAGAAGGGACACAAGGCCCTGCTAGCTTCTGTCTTGTCCCAAATAAGAAGGCAGAACCAGTTTTCATGTACACTACATAAAGCACCTGCCTCACACATTACGCAAAGCTGATATTATATAAAGAGCATCTGGCCCTGTTTGTTTTTAAATGATTTATATGTGCAATATTTTCACAATGCTATCGCTAGACTTTCCACATGCTCTTTTATTAGCAACATCAAAGCTGATTTCCTATATGTTTCCTATAAATGTTTTGTACAGTTCATGTTACTGGCTTTAGTTACTGATATTTAGTTTCCTGATAGTAAGACAAAGCAAAAAATTATTTGAAGGGAGGATTTTTTATTTATTTATTGATTTTGTAGCTGACAGTCAGTTATGTCTTATCTGGTGCAGCACAAGTACCTCCAGTAAAAGCAATCAACCATGTATCCCAGGCCAGTAACCCATCCTTGCCTGCAGAATGTTTTCTTTTCTTTTTTCTGCAAACATGTCATTATCTGCATAATAGCTGCGTTTCTCTCTGTTGCTATGTAAATGTTAGATCCCAGTATTTCTCAGCCCATGGAAACGTTAAGTGTTTCAGAACACAACTCAATGCTTGATAGGCACAATAAATCTTTCTCTGTCTTTTCTTTTGCCAGTGTTCTCATCAGTGTGTTTTTGATCAGACCTAACTCACAGCATTTTTATGATCTTTCTGAACTGGTTTATTTCCACCGTAATTAAGTTTTTTTCCTCTTCGAGGTTCTAAAACTCCCACCATTCAGTAAAATTGATGGCATCCACACTTCTAAAGGCTGATATCAATCTTAAAGATTTCCATTTATTTTCCATATGTTTTTCACCAAATTGCTACCTAATCGGGCTATGTTTTTATATCCAACTAAATATTTTCTTTAAAGGGAGCCATTTCAACAAGACTCATTGGCAGATCCCTCAAAATTCTATTTTTGTATGTAATCTGTGCTGTGTTATTCAAAATAATAAAACAATGACTCCCTTACAATAGCAGACCTGAGATGCCTACAAAGGCAAAAGTTTAGAAACTTTCCCCTAAGAGTTTTTATTCTTTGGCAGCCAGCAGATTTTACACTCTAAGTCTGACTTGTACACAATTTCTAGATTCTCAGAAAGGAGGAGGAAGTTCTCACTTAATAGGTCTCCAAGCAACACCCATAAGATTTGCTCAGAGAAGATGAAATTCTAAATCTTGGCCTCTCCTTAAGGTTTATGGATCTATCCAGGGCTAGAGCCATAGACTACACAAGCAGAGAGAAGGGGTATTTTAGGATATTAGTAATGGGACCCTGGTGATTTCCCCAAGTCTCATTACCACAGAATGGTATGGTTATTTTAAGGATGATGTCCCTGTTAACAGATGGATCACTTTTAAAGAATGAATCACACATATAAATGGTAGAACAAGGCAGCTTCATAAAAGCAGTAGATGTATCTCTTTTCACTGAAGAGTTGAACTCCCCATCCCACCAAGAACAATATGCACATTAAGTGCAGTTTTCTTCATTCATCATTTTGAATCAGTGGTTTATGTGTGATAAAGACCAATATTTAACCTACCCTATTTTCCAGAGAGTAACTTTCAGGTAAATGTCAGTATATCAATATATCCAATGTTTATCAGATGTATATCAGTATCAGTATCTTTGTGCTTTACTTCACTAGGTCTCAAAACAAACAAAGCTTTTAGATGACATTTAATAAGACCTTACAATGTGATTTATGAGACTTCAGATCTCAAAGAGTTCAACTGATGCATTCAGTAGCTACTGGTTCTTTACTGGTAGCATTACAGCTAGCAAAACAATATCAAACGAAACAACCACCCTGACAAACAGTCAAAATGACCTGAATCTTTGGAGACTTGGAAGTTTCTAGTCACAAAACCAAGCTCTTGTACCTTTTAACAAGGAGCATAAATTCTTGTTTTATTCAGAGCTCCCACTACACTGGTTGAGAGAGGGGCTGTGTGACCCAGGTTTGAGACACTGGAGGGTGCCCTGACCATGAGCCTCCTGGTCCTTACAGCAGTTTCTTCTCTAGCTGCACTACCACTTTTAGGTACCTCAGTTTTGGATCGGGAACTCTTAAATCATGTGTACTAAATCCCCAAAACTGAACTTTAATGTCAGATTCTGGTTTTGACAAGAAATTTTACCACAGAACTAAGAAACTTTTCCAGTCATAAGTTCTGTTGAAACTGGTGCATTTCCATGAAAAGTTGAGGTTTTGACAAACTGGCAGTTTTTGACATTAAATTACTTTGTCATAAAAATTCCCAATGAACTCTAATGCTGATTAATACAGCTGAGCTTTGGAAAAAATAAGAAAACACACACATATCTTTCTGCTTAATCAACTGCTTACTGATGCTTAAAAGGAATAATGTTTAAAATCACGAACTTGATGGAAATATTGCAAAACTGTTGATGCTGACATCCCTTAGAATGACCAGCTTTTGCCAAAGCTGTGAAAGAGGATGTGTGCTCGCCTGCATTAGGTCCCTAGAGACTGAACTGGGACAAAGAAAAATCAGAAAGATAAACATTTTCAAAGACATAGACATCTAAATGTTTCAGAGGTATGCTAACTCCTTGTGTCTGCAAAAAATGTAATCACATGTATACAATAATATTTTTAAATGCTCTCAGATATCTCTACAGTAGAAGAATGGCAGGATTAATGTGGCAAAATTGCAGCCTAAAAGTGGTCTACATTGGAAGGAAAGAGGGGAAAATATAAAGTAGTAAGATGGTTACCTGAAAGAGCTCTTTACCGACTCATTTGGTTAAACATTACCTCCCTGGTCTCCAGCAAATGTAGCAGGTATGGCAAATAAAATGCCTGTGCTATGCCTTATGCATATGACTAATGGTAGATTCTTAAAGCAATCACTAGGGACCCTAATGGGGTCTCATTTTGATGGGTACCGCACACCTCCCATTCATCACTCTGTGAGGTGTAAGTACTCGGGTATGGTAAGGCACTGATTGTGATTCTACCTACTGTATTTCCCAGGATCAAAACCTCATCTATGCAGACCTTAATACTCTTACCCCAGTATGTCATCAAGAATGTGTTGTATTTTCCTGTGAAACACCTCAGGTGCCAAACACAACCTAAATGGCAGTTCGAGGAAACTGTCTCAGAGGGAATGTTGAATGTGTGCAAACACGTGCTCTGTTTTTGTAAGAGCACCCGCCAGATCCCTGCTGATGCATCAAGTGCAGAAAAACATTTGGCACCAGCCTCTAGCCCCAAACTTTATCCTGTTGTAGGTAGTGGAAAAATGTTCCATTTTTAGTTATACAATTATATTGGGGCCGTACATAAATGAAGCATTCCCTCTTACCCACTGTTTAAAGACCAGTATGTCTACCCGCTTGGCTGATCTTCTGGGCAGGGCATGCCTAACTTGGTCCATTCTTTCCTACATATATTTTACCCTGTCTTTAAATTGAGAGGTGTTTGTCTAAGAGTATTAACACAGGACAGGTGAAGTCTCTATTTCGAGAGCAGGACCTGACTTTTGCTCTTTAAACAAACACAACCTGCTCCTTAAAGCACCCCAACAGTCTGCCACAGTTCCAATGAATTCCAGCCACGGTGGTGCCCATTCTTCAGCTTACAGTAATCTCTTTTCGCTTTACTCCTAAAACTTTTTATTATTTGGGAATCACTCAGAGGCAAAACACCTGCCAGCAGTTTAATGCACTGGTCTTATGTGACAGAGCCCTTGCCATAAATATGAATCATTCCCTGAAAATGAATACGATAGAATAACACAAACTCTTTAAACTTGGTCCCCTGATCAACCAGTATGGAAGTGAGGATGGACTGTGCTCTGGCTCCCGCACAGGAAACGTAAATGTAGGGAGACAAGAAAGGTGAACACATGAGTTTTATTCTAATATGGAGGTAGATTTAAGTCCTGGGTACCAGGAAGTAACTAAGTTCACTAATAAAAAAATCTGAATTTGTAAGAGAAAGTATATTCCAACAGATTGAAACCCCCAGAAATATATCAAATGGAAGGATGAAGGAAATAAACTGTGATAAAGGCAGGAGAAGCTACCAAGAGAGAGCTAATGAACACTCAAAGCTGTGACTGAGACCTCTGGGGACAGGATCATGACGGGGAAAGGCAAATGAAGCAAGGCCAGAGTGCATTAGGAATAAGAGACATTGATTGTATTTGGGATAAAAGAAAGAAAGAACTAAAAGTAAGTGAGGAAAAGTCAGAAATAAAAAAAAGGGTAAAATAAGAGGAAAGAACTAGAGGTGAAAATGACTAAGTAGAAATATAGAGCGATGAACTCGGGAAAGATGACTTTGCTGAAGGACCATCTCTCCAAAGAGTTGACCTACGGAGTAAGAAGGAAAAGGGGAGATGCTGAAAGAATGAGTGGCCTACAAAAGAGACAAGAGCCCAGTTTGATCAAAGTTAGGAAGACTAGGTGCATTCCGACAAGGTTAGGAACCAGACGCATAAAAGGAAGAAATATGCCATGGTCAGGGCTCGCCTCAGAACTCCAACTTTAACGCTCACACTGGTTCTTCGGCAGCATCGTTAAATATTTTAACCATGCCTAGAGGCCCCGACATATTGAAGCACTCCTACACTCTGCTAATACAAGCTTTTAAAAATATGTTTATATATTTATTTGTACTTTAAAATGTGAATCTATTTAGACTAAACATGTTTGATTCCATTTCCAGTAAAAACAAAAATATATATGTCTCAATACATTAGAGTTTTTCCTAAGTGCCGAGAATCTTTTAGCATTCAGCCATCTCTATAATAAACTCTAATAAAACATTAAAAGGCTACTTTGTAAATGCTGGGACCTAGTATAAGCAGTGAGGACAGAATTTCCTTTTTCTTTTAAACAAAGAAGCAAAGTGTGAGGCCTTCCAAATAATAAAAGAATGTTTATGGCCTCCCTTCTTCTTCCCATAACAATCTTGATGCCAAATAAGAAAACCTTTAGGTCCTCCCGGCACATTTCTTTTAAATATTCCATGTTGAAGAATCACAGAAACTAAAGTATTGACTTGTTGGGGCCTTCTGATGGGTAGCTCAAAACAGCCTTTGAGTTGGAGTAAATGAGAAAAGCAAAATTTAGGATAGCTAGAAATACACTGTGACACAAATAACAGTAGTACCTAAAAATTAAAAAAACAAAAATTTCACCTTGTTCACCTCTCATACCGAAGTGAGGAAGAACATGTTTACACTCTCACAGAAGAAGGTGTTCAAGCAGCTACCATACCACATGCAATTCCGAGCAGATTTCTGTTGAAAATGAGATCTTAATAGAAGATGAAAAAGCATCAAGTATGGAAATGCCTCACCACTTTCCAGATATATAGACTTATAGTGAAGAGAGTAGCAATCACATAGCAGAAAGTTTCTCATCTACTCAACACAGAGCAAAGAGGATACATGCTCAAAATCTAGCTTTTTTTTCCATCTCCACACTGTAGTGCAGCTCTTTTTCACTTTTATCTTTACATGCAAGGTCTTGCACCTGCGTTCAAATGAAATTATTTGATAGTAGTCTAAATATGAAGAAAAAAATAGTATCAGGTTTATCCTGTTTTTAGTTAGCATGGTTAGTTGTCTTATTAAGAAGGCTTGAATACATGTAACATGGAGGGAAAATAAAAAATACAACTGACATTAAAGAATAGAAATATAATATGGATATGATTTGGCCCTTGTGATGAATTTTAAATTAAAAATAACCAGGCATATGTCATTTTAAACCTGACTAGTACCAATTAGAGTAGAAACAACTTTTGTCAGGAATAGCCAATAGGAGAAGGGAAAAATGAATCGCAGCCAGAAAAACCTGGCTTTCTTAAGAACTATTAATAACAGATCTGGTGAGACAGGCATTTGTCTGCACAACTGGGTAAATATGAAATATTCCCATTGTTAATTTTTTCACTCAGTAAATCATTAAGACAAAAATCAATATCAAAAAAATATTCTGGAGCCAATGCATCTGGGTTCCAAAATCAAATGTAACCTAATTTTAAAATGCTTCAGAAAGACAACAACCACGCAATTTGTAGAATGAAGTACCAACTGAAACAAGCATGTAATAACATTGTGAAATTACATTATCTGACGCATTTCAAAAGCTTATTCGGGTGCTTAGTTCAGCCCATAAAACCCTGCAGGTAAATAAAGACAGGATGACAGTTCAGTCAGCTAACCATAACATTTTTCTAGGGAAACTGCATAGCAACATACTAGATGGTGAAAAAAGATGTCAACAGTAAAAACAAATGTCAATAAACTACATGCTTCTGTGGAAAAAATGCAGCTACTCATAAGGTAACATCAGCACATTACAAAGGCATGACAGTCTCAAAAGGAGTTTACAGTATCAAGCATGCGCAGTCAAAATACCATCAAGCATCCTCACTGCACCGAAATGAGGAAACAAGGCAGTTTATACCACATGCTGTGCAAAATCTGCCTCTCAGATCCTCCTGCCAATACATACACTTTGAAGGAAACCACCAGACTTTTCATTATTCCTTGAACAAGCAGACAACAAGAAAGTCCCAGTGTCAGAGCTTTTCATAGAAGGAATAAATATTCATCAGCACATCTTAACTTAGTCATCAGTTCACACACTGGAATGAGTCATGCTATTCAATCTAGCATGACTCCTTGGTCAAAAAAAACAAACTAGAAGGCACGATCTGGTTGCCAAAAAAGGTCTCATTGCGCCTAGCTAAAATTCCTTCAGCGTCAAAAATGTCAGGACAGGGGCTTTCAGGACCTTTCCTCATGAACAAAGGTCCAGTTCTTCTGCAAGTTAATTCTGATCTGAAAACAAAGGGAAAGTGAGGTTTAAAGCAAGATCACACTGGTGGTCAGAGATAAATTCGTTGCTATACTGTGTGAATTTAAATGAAAAAAATATATATTATGACTCTTAGTATCACAAAGGGGATAGATAAGACAATACTATTCAAAATACATTAAAAAAAAAAAAAGGATATGAAATTCCTGTCACCTATTTTCCATAGTTTGGTAACAGTTATCCAAATTTTTCATAGCCCAAAGTGCTACGGAAGTTTCAGAGGGAACTGGAATCAGATCATCAGATGAAGATTCAAATGCTAAATGATTCACAGTTGGAAAAAATGCAAGTAGAATAAGCACTTGACAGTCTGGAAATTTGTTCTTACACACTCTCCCCAACATGCAACATGACCTCATAGGCTATTCCTTATGTATTATATAATACATAAGTTCATGTGTTTAAAGATCTAAAAGTCTTAATTACAATACACCTCAAATGATACACGACCACTACAGAAAATCATCACATTTCTTAATGGAAATAACACTCCCTTTTCTGCCAGCACCACATGACATCACTGTTAAAGTGAACAAGCATCAGCCTGTGCCACCTTTCATTTGGCATTCATTTGTTTTCTCACACTCCCAAAGATAGAAGTGATGACATAAGGACTAAATATGAATTAAAGGGCAAGTCAGCAAGAATACTATGTTGGAAAAAGCATGTGATGAGGTGCATAGGTCCTCAATTTGAAACTCCCACCTAGCGTTATTTAAGTTTAATTCTAGTAAATAAAAATCCGGAAAAAGGAGGAAGTGTTTTTTGGGCAAAGAGCTTTAAGGTAGTATTGTCATTTAATATTATTTGTTATTACATGTTTTCAGAAGGAAAACACAAGATTTAAAAGCTGTAGAGAAATCATATTTAGTGAAAATGTTGAATGCTTAGTACAGTGCTGCTATTCTTGTTCCTTTCAGAAGATGTGAAGAATGAATAAATATCATTATTCACCTTTTCAAAATCTGCTCTGACTAGTAATCAATCTGTAAATGGCCATGATCATTCTTTATTCAAATGGATGTTAGCAAATATAATTAAGAATTCCAGAAAAAATGTTAATAAAGTATTAATTCTAGATTTAGAAAGTTTTTAGTTAGAAGAGAGTAGATGTGGTACTGCCAAAAATTCCTTACCTCTTACCTATTCCCCTATCTACATAACAAATCCTGATATTTGTGGGGTGGGGAAAGAAAAAAAAACACAACTATTAGGCCTATTTTTCTCCCTGAGAATACAGAGTCTTACACCTGCAACTATATTATTGTTTCAGCTTGGAGCAATAACATGCTTTTGGAAGCAAATCCCCTTATCATCCACACTTACCAAGCTTTGGTTCAATCTGTTCTTCTGATGAACTTGAAAATTCCCTTCTGATGAAAACAAACTGGAAACATCACAACAGAAGTGGTACCACAAACATTCCCGACATGCCTCGGGACACAAGAGCACAAACCAATGGCTCATTCTTTGGATGGCTTCAGACCACAAGGGGTAAGGATTTTTTTATTATTGTGGACCAGGAAAATTGCCCCAAATCATGTACTAGGTAAACGTACAGGCCTCAGCAGCTCTTACTTCAAAGTACTTACCCTCTCTTCTTTCACCAAAATACTTGTTAATGTAGACCTGGCTGGATCCTCTCCTGTTTGAGGAAAACCATCTAAGGAATGAAGTCTACAGACTTCTAACTATGAGCCTCGAGAAAAGTGGTATCATGTCTGCTTCCTGTTTCTCAGAGGTGTTAATGCAGGATGGACAAAAGGGAGTTTGCAAGGGAAAGGAAGAGACAAAAAGAACAATAAAAACATTTTGTTATTGGATTTCAAAGCATGATTAGATGTTGCAAATAAACATTTCATTTCTATTTCATAGAAGTGCCCAGTGGCCTCCTTACAGGTGGAATTAGCAAAGATTGATTTCTTTATAATATTTACATAAATTTATATTGTTTATATAAAGAGATATTCTTCGGGAAATGATGTAGCAAAGCTTATAGATTGACTATTTCCCCTTGGAATAATAAAGCTTTTTTAAGGTGCAAATAACGTCTCTTTCCTAGCAAAATGAAAATAAAATATGTACATATGTATTTGGCTTTCATGTATTTGGCTGCCATGTGGTTTCATGACAGTTGCAAACCACATGAACCACGTTAAATCTCAATCCTTTAAAGGATACATAGCAATGAAAATGGAATCTCGTTTTCTGTTCTTTGATCACATAACCAACATTCAACTTTTTACCAAAGTAATCTTTTAAAATTGCTAAACGCCACTTTCAGAAATAATTTCAGTACTTAAGAGTTTATGTGATAGCACTAATGCCTTAAGTAAAAAATTCCCAGGAGTGGAACAAACAAAACTGATCCTTAAAATATCAAAGGGAAAAGAAAAAAAAAAACAATTAAATGTCAAGCATCAGAAATAAATATTTGCTGAAGTCAAGCGTTAACAAAATTTTTTACATAAAAATTCAATAAAGAGTTCTACAATACCCTTGCTTGAAAAAAACTTGTCTTCTAACACTGAGCCATCAGATTAAGTAGAATTCTAACAGAGTAATTCATTGCTCAAACTATAGCAGGATCAAAATCTGATAAAAATAATATTGAGTAGTATATCAAGTCGTGGTTCCACAGTGGTAATGTACAAAGCAGACTGCTATTCACATACAGTTTCTTGGTGATGTCAGTTCTACTCTTTCCCCACAAGGACCACAATTCCAGCTGGAAGCTGTATATGAATCTATAATTAAGATTACTAGACTGAAGCTAAGAACCAGAAATACAAGACTCACAGAAGTCATCTCAGAAGTCTTCTAAGAGCAAACATCCAGTATTTTAATTATAAGAAATAATAAAAGGCAAAAATAGAGATCTCTCCTATGCTCTTATTCCCATAGCCTCGTCAAAGCATCTGAGCAGGACATGCTCACATTTAACTTTGAAGAGTGCAAAATTCCCAGTACAATTCTCAAATTTTTAGGGCATGTGCAAATCCTACTTATAGATTTCATACTCTCAACAAAAAAAATCATCTCCCCCCTATAAATATTAACATAATCTAGAATTAGCTTAGTTATGACATTCCAGTGGTAGAGATACTAAAACATTCAAGACTTAAGTTAAAAACCAACTGCCAAAGAAGCTTCAAATGAAAATATTTAAACCACATCATACTCTGAAGAGAGCAGACTCTTTGAAGCATTATTTTAGACCAAATCTCTAGTAAGCTAGGACACATGGAGAGTTGTGCATAGCATGCATACCTATAACATCCCCATTTATTTATTGCAGGGCACAGAACTTTCAGTAAAAAGCCTATTTTTTTCCATTTGTGTTTTCCGTATTCTGAATATTCTTGCCACTGTAGAAGTTCTTTCTGTTACTTTTCAGACATGAATACTTTTATCATGACTTAAAGGTGACATCCACAACAATTTTGGGTTAGAATTGTAGCTGTTTAAGCCTCTTGCCACTGAGTACACATATACTCTTTGTGCATTGGCATAAAAACATATGTAATCAGGGCCATTCTTTAAGCTCTTTGAAATGTATATTCTAAAATCCAATGTTTTTAACAAGAAAACTTATCATTTATTTTAAAAAATGGAATAATATCACAGATGTATAAATTCCAACATTGCTATGTAGAGGAAATTTTTAGTATTTTTCTATTATGTTTCCAGTCACAGAAAAACCTACATTTTAATTCCAAGCTCACTAAGAACCCAAAACAAACTTAGACTTGTAACAAGCCTTTTTTTCTTAGCCAACAATATCTTACCCAAACTTTCCGTTTCCTTTGTTTACCGAGTTCCTTCCTCTAACTCCCATGGTACCACTCAGCACAGATTCTGAGAACACCATTCATCTTGAAAATTTCTACTGAATGGGATAGAAAATGTCATGATCTGCAACAAAACTGACCACAGGTCCCCATGCCCTCTTCAATATCATATATACACAAATAAGTTACAAATCTGACACTGAAGCGATATGGCACTGCAAATCCATTTCATTTAGGTTCTTTCTCTGTTGCTTTTCTCCACTAAAATCTCAATCGTTCCTTCCTTCGATAGAAAAAACCTACCATTAAAAAATCTAATATAAAACAGAATTTACTTGGGAAAAATGCTAGACTGGTGAAAATGTGAAAAGACGTGATGTGTTTACCCCCTGGAAAGGTTCTACAGCAACGTCTCAACAGCCAGCAAATCTCAATCCTTATCTGGGGGAACTGCCTTGGAGGCACAGGTGGATAGTTGTCTCCATGCCCATTCGTTCCTTGTTCAAGTTGCCAATTTTGCCTCCCTACACAGAGGAGCACAAATCCAGCATTTGCTAGTTTTTCTAATTCAATTATATAGCTCAGCTATGCAAAGCAGCAGAAAAATTCAACACACATTCCAGATTAAAAACCAAAAAGCCACAAAACCAGAAACTAAATCCAAACCTGTTCCTTTCAACTGAGTATGAGATATACACGTCATATTTTTCTTTTTTTGCATTCCAGTCAACACACACTGTAAGGGATGGTGTCCTGGGGAGCCTTCTGCCTCCCCAGCGTGCAGGATTGCTGCACAGAGTCACCACAGTCACCGCTGTTAACAGATGCCTCTGTTAACACTTCGGACCAGTCCGGAGGTAATTCAGGTAGTCCCACCTCGACTAGCTGTGGTTTTACCCGGCCACCAAATCTGCCCAGCTGTGCAGTGGCCCAGGCCACTGTGTAAGTGAGACACATAATGTGGAGTCATTTGGCAACTCATACATTGCAACAAAAGCAACAGACTGCAATTATAAAACTTGACCAAAATGCTCTCATCTGCTCTGTGCTAACTGAAGAAGAAATCAGTGAGCAAATACTTGTTTTAACTGCAAACCCATGAGCCTTTCCCCACTGCCCCAACTTCAGTCCCCTTTTCCATATGTGGGAACATGGGTGCCTTGTCCGAAGATTACAGACTTGTGCAATTCTGCCTTGGGTTTCATCGCAGTGCACTCTTGCTATTCATACAGGGCTTTGCAGAGGTTTGTAAACCTACTGCAGGAAATTGTGTTTTCATTAGAAATGATTACAAGTTGAGAATTGGAAGGGAAACAACTGTCCTGCATTCCTGGCCTGCCCACACAACTAGGAGTCAGGAAAGCTTTAAAGGAAAATCAAGGCCATGACTGTGATCCTTTCAGGGAAGATCAGAAGCACTTCTTTTTTCTACTCACCACCACTCTAAATTTTAAATTTCCTAGACAGCATTACAGAAAACATGAGTGAACTTAATCAATTTATTCCATGTGAAAGGGAAACAGGAAGAAACATGGGTGTCCGAGGGGCCCAGTTCCTCTTCACGTTCAGAAACACCTCTCCGACACACTGTACTTTGACCTGCTGTATCCTATGTGGGAGCCGTGACAGAGGTACAATCTAACCCTGAGAGAGAGAAGGATTAATGTGGTTATAAAAATCCAGCAGGGCAAGACCCAGCAGAGAGGACAGATTATGCCACAGCTGAATGAATGGAATTCTTGCGCTTTTTGAGGCGAGTAGCTGTCAAAAATGAGATACTGAGCTAGAGGGAGTTAGCCTGCCATTGTGGCACTTCTAATGTTCCCATACTCCTAAAAGGAAATACATGTAGTATTTCTTCCTATAAATCCTAAATGCCATTTCAAATATTAGGCCTTTTGCTGCAGATAAGAAGGCAAGTGTTAAAAAGTGTAGCTGTCTCTAAATAAAAAGCTGAAATTGAAGGAAAGATCATTGCCAAAACATAAGAGCTACCTCTGAACTGCTTCTTTAATTTCATATCTGGCTTCTTTTTAATCAAAACAATCTCTTCCCCCCTTTAAAAGCCTCTTTGGCTTCGATCTGCAGAAAATCCAAAGCACAAGCTCCAAGCTGGAGCTGTTACTTGAAAAAAAATGCCATTTCATGAACATAGAGACTATATTGTCACCACAGTATGGCATTCGTCATATTAAATGCCATTAATCCGTGAGGTAATAAAAATCTATATGCCACCTTTTCCTCAGGAATTAAGAGTCTTCATGCCAAACCCTACAGCTTTCCTTGTCTTTCAGAAGTACTAAGCCAGCAGCACGATTACCTCTTTGTTGGAAGTAACCAAACTAATATTGCTTAAGGCTCCGATTGTGGTTTATTTTGAAAGACTTTTTACAGACAGGACAGATTTTTACAGCGGCACTAGCCTTTACATTGGTGTTAGCAAGTGTAACTGCTCACCTACTCAGGGCCGGATACAAAGCCCTATTTTAACTGTCCACATAGACAGCACTTCGCATCCATGACAGAATGTTTCCAACAGGAGCAGTTCCCGATTTTTAAAATTGAGTTTTTCTGTTTTTTTTTTTTTTTTTTTTTTTTTTTTTTTTTATTAGGGCATTAAAACGATGACAGGAAGAAATGGGAAGGCATGCACATAATTTAGGAATAGGTCCTGCCAACATCCGGAATCACTTCAAATTTGATTAACATTGCTTACTGTTCTTAAAGTTTCAGGGGTTCATGTTTAACTTAGCTGAATAGAAAGAGCTTTCCCATTAAAGCCTGGGCAGGATAGGCTTTACCTTCAAAGAAATGCCAGATTTCCATACATCTTTCACACTGCTAAATTCAGTAGCCCTTTCAGGGCAGCAGTTAACACCTCACTGCCAGAAACTTCCTCATGGTGACTTGGAACAGAGTCTTTTCATTTCAGTGAGATAAGCAGGTCTAATTCCTTCTCTGTTGGAGTGAGAAAGGTGCGGGAGGGAGGGAGAGCAGGGGGTGGGAAGGGAAACAATGATAAATCCCAATAATTATTATGTGAAAAACTGCAACTGCAAACCAATAAATTCCTTTTCTAAAAACCAAGGAAGAAAAGAGTGAACAGAGTAAAATGAAATAGAAAAACACATGTAAGAAAATCAGGGTGAAGAAGCAAGAGTGTGAATAAGCACCAGGAGCCAGAGAAAATTGATAAGAAGGTTAATGTCCAGAGGGAAAGAGAGAAATAATACGTCATCATTCAACTCCATTGCCAGAGGGACCAAAACGAAAGACAGGATGATGGCAAAGTGGGGGTGGGAGAGATAAGAGATTATTTTACATTAAACATTATGTACAGTTTATTAGAAAAAAAAAGATATTCTGCAGTAAAAGAAACATCAGATGCAATGTTCATCTGCAATGGCTCAGCTTTACCCTCACGCATGTCAACAATTTTAATTGAATGTTACATAATTTTAAGTAATTTTTGCTAATATTTTTCTGTTCCAGTTTTGGGCACTTGGGAAACATGGGATTGAACTCTTTCTCACTCAGACAACTAAAAAATCAGTAAGTTACATACAGCATACGTTGTCGAAAGGCCAAGGCCATAAAAATTGCAACTCCTTTATAAAATATGAACAGAGAACAAAAAAGTATACAGTAGGGAACTATTTCGCACTGGCAAGAAGATGGACTAGATGACTTAACATGTCTTTTCTATCAATTTCCATGAAGTTATGAGCACAGTCTTTGACCTTTTCTCATAACACATATGTCTGCCGCTTACACGGAGAGTCTGAAGGGCTTTCAGGGCTTTCAGATATCCATGGACTCAAGAGATTGCTATATCATTAGACCATTTGACATTATCCCTTGCTGCAGGTCAAGAAGAATCTTTTCCCATTCCTTCCAGGCTTTTTAAAAGAAGCAAAAAACTCACGGATCATATATGTCTCCTACTTGACGCATGTGTAAGATTTCACTCGCCTCTAAAAGGCACAGAAATACCCCAAGGCAAAACCGTGTGTCCAAGCCTGATGGGCATCGTTTTCTTCAGCTGATGAGCCACCGTAGACCAAGCCAGTTGTTCATACAAAAAGGAAAACAGAACATCACTACAGAGCATGGTACATCTAGGGGTTAGAAGATACCTCTCCTTCTCAATCCGTTTAAGTAATGTTGAATCCGCAGACTGTAAGTTTAGTCCTATACATTTCAGTCATCCTATACATATTATGTGTGGACAACTCTAACATCTAAAAGCAATTTCTCACTCTGACTTTTTGCAGATGTGTACTCCTGTTGCCTCCTGAACACCTTAGAAAGTGAAGGATGCACAGTTGTACAAGTATACTCATGGGGCAGTTTCACCAAAAAGGTTCACATGGTTGTCTTGATTTCTCACTTGCTACCGTCACCCTGAATCAACAGAAAATGTGACTTCCAAAAATCAGAGAGCAGAAATACCAGATACCATATAATCAGCTGAACTAATATATTCCCAGTGGAATTTGGTCAGGTAGAATTGCTTCACTGATAAGATCACGTTCACCTATACAAACAAAATAGCTAGACTGAATGCAGTAGAATGAAACTCAGTCTGTTCATTGGGAGCATATAAGTAGAGCAAAGAAGAGAATTTGCCAAATTATTGTCTTCAATATTTCACCTAGAGCCATAACAATTCACATCTTGGTTCTTTTTGGAATTGTCTCCTTACATTAAGATAAATTTTCCCTAATAGCCTCTATCACAGAATTATTTTGCCATTGCACTCCGTGACTCAACTCCCCCACATCCTGAAAGCAAAATAGCTGTCTACACCCAAATTCTTTTACTGATCCAGCAGGACTACTGTAAGCGTGTCTGAAATTCTTGTTGTTATTTTAGTTGGAGACCTAGGGAGCTTTACAGAATGAGACATCCTCAGCTCCAGGCTCCAGGGGCACAATACTGATTCCTTCTAACCACAGCGAGTTACAAAATATCTTACATGAGCAGTTCTTGGTGAGTCAGCTGCCTTGCCAAGTAAGCAAAGATTAAATAACAGAACTCAAAATATGAAATTTCCTCCACTGCTCCACAATCTTCTCCTTACTGGTTGTAAGTGAAAGGAGAAAGACGATTCCCCCCAACAGACTCTGAGGGCTGGGTATGCAGCTGGCAGGTACTCCAGGCTATATTTAAAAGCATAGTGGAGAGCGGGGAGAACTGGGTTGGAGGTCAGGGGAGGCTGCTGAGAAGGAAAGACTGCTTTGGGCTGCAAAATGGCTTTGTAGTACACAAAGTGGTTTTCTTTCTCTTTCTACCACCCTCCCTCTAGTAAAATGGGGGGCTAGGGATGGAAAAGAAAGGCTTTACAGCTCTTTCTAATCAACAAAAAAATCAAATATGTAGAATCTAAAGAAATCTTGGGGGGGAAAAAAAAGTTCTGATAATCCTTCCCTCAGTAGTGGATGGACATGCTTTGTTCTGCCTCTGCAAACGCAACTACTAGGCCAACAAGAAGGATAGGAATAAAAGGATTTTCACCCTTAAAAATGGGTCTGCTCGGTACACATTTTGAGTGTGTCCAGCACCAAGGTTCTGAGGATTTACTGAGATTCTGTGGGTTGTTTGATAGTTACTACTTAGAACTAGGCTTCTTTACATAAAAGAACATGCCTACTAACACCTGATAAATCCTTGGCAAATATGAAGACGACCACAGCGAGACTGGTATTTCACGATTCAATATATTGCTAGGATATGAATGTTTTTATTTGTAAATTAAGTTCAGTGAAGACGCCTTGTTAATCATGCGATATATTTAAAAAAAAAAAAAAGTTTTTTTTTAAAAGAAAAAGGAAGAAAAAAAAAAAAAAAAAAAGTTTTTTTTTAAAAGAAAAAGGAAGAAAAAAAAAAAAAAAAAAATTCCAGGCCACGCAGCAGACAATACTGCCTTTATTAGAGATTATTCCTCTGACAATATCTTTTTTTTCACTTCTTTAACCTGCTTTTTGGAGAGTTACCTAAAGTGCATAAAGATTCCTTAAAATGTGGTTCAGTACATGTCCCTCTCATAATTGTTACTTTATTTCCCCAAGAGAGAGCTGAGGGGAATGTTAAACTTAATGTAGTATACTACATACACTATGGCAAAATGAACGGTATAATAATTAAGAAAGCCTTTATATTGCAACAGAATCTTAAAGTGGTCTCAAACGGACTGGAAGGATGCCAGAAACCCTTCCAGCGAACAAGGTTGTCTTTAATAAAAATTTATTTGAAGTTTGCCAAATTCGTCATAAGCCTCTTCTTGCTTGTTTAAACCAACGGAGAATTAAGTGGTGGGAGGGGAAAAAATAAGTTTAGAAGCAAATAATCAGAATAGCTTTTCAACATCAGAAAAATGTTCTAGTTACCCAACTGCCAAGCAGGTCTGCGCATATCAGTGGCCTTTATTCCCAACCGTACTGCCTTTCTGAACCATTTGTTTTCACTAACTTGCTTTTGTTTTCTCTTCTCTGAGCATCGCTGAATTACATTACCTCCTTGACAGGCTGTGGTTAAGATTAATTACTTAATGTTTGGAAAGTATCAAAAAGAATAAAGGAAGTACAGAAAGTGCCAGCTAGTACTTGAGAAGTCCAAAGTGTCACTAGACCCTTCTAATCATAGATCCAAGAAACAAAATAGTAATTTTGTAATAAATAATATGTGGGAACTTCAAGGGAAAAAAAAAAAGAAAAAAAGCAACAAGGATAGAGAAGAAGAGCCTGAAAAGGCTTGATTATTAATTTACAGAAGCTCTAGATATTGGCTTGTGTTCTCATTAAAGCTAGAAGAATGAGAAGTTCCGCCAAATATATAATGTAATATAACAAAATAAAATAAAAAATAAAATGGAAGTCTTGCTTTCCACAAAACACATTTTCTGAACTCCTTACTGTGCTCTTCGCACTTCTGCATTACAGCTGTGTTGCTTGCTTATGAAACTCATTTTCTTTTTACCTTCCTTCTTACCTACCTTACCTTCATCAAAATTCACCTGACCTATCTGTTGTATTTCTACCATATCAAGATTAAATCCAGGTGAGACTTCCAGACAAAACAGAAATAAATCCCTCATTCCTTGGGCATGTCCGCCCAGAGATGTTATGGGATTGAAAATAATAATCCTATAATTTCACTATTATTCTAGAAAGTGAGTTCCTTCCCTTGGGAGTATTTTCCTTTGGACTGGAGGTCTATGGGTGGGACTTTCACACTGTGTCTTTATTCATAATAGTATCCCATGAGGGAGATGCAGCCTCGAAGAAGCTGAAGCATGAGCAGCAAGTCTCCCTTAACAATCAGTGGGAGGCCAAGTGTGTTGCACAAAAGGGACGTAAAAAGGACAACAGGACAGTATGACTAACATTCCTGCAGCTCTGCCTTCCAAAATGCAATGGCAGAGGAGCACCACAACATACACATACAGCTTATGTGCAAATTCACTGCCAGTCTTGCACGTTTTGAAGTTTTCCTTAATTCTCCAAATTGCTGTGGTCATTTTTTTTTTTAATTCAGACAGCAAAATTTTCCATTTGTTCACACATGATAAATGATTTTGAAACATGAATTCCAACCAAACAAAAAAATAAAGGTGCAAAGTATAGTATTTTTAATGTGTTTTTCATGGTTATATAGCATACACAGATATGTACACACATGTACAAACCCACACACAAACATACCAGTTTCACAGAGACAAAGTGATTTCTTTCTCTCCTCAAGCACATTAAGATGAAAAATAAGGAGTGCCAAGAATCAGCATCTTCTGCCTTTTCACTGTAGCCTCAGTTTGACTTAATGAGACACAGAAACAACTGATACTTTCCCAATGCATATCCTTCCAGTAATCACCAAACAGAAAGATGCGATTCAGGACAATGAAGAAATGGAAAGCTTGAAATTGATCTCAAAAAAGTCAGCCAACTTATTTGTCTGTTTTACCATTTCAGCAAGGAAAAGGGATAAGCTGTTGTTTTTTTTAATGGAAAGAAATGAAAAAGCATAAGAAAATTCTAGAAAACTTGTCCCAGAAACATTCTAAACAAGACTAGCAATCATAAAGCTTTTTTTTTTTTCTTTTACTAATACCATGGGAAGAAAACAGCTGGCCTTCATAGCCATATACTCACATTTCTAATAGTAAAAAGACACTGGTAAATGGAAAGCATCTTTAGCACAACATGATAGCTAAAATCTTACTAGGGGATCTTTTGATTTTTTCCATTAATATGAAAGTACATGGAAAAAAGAGTATTCCTGTCCACAGATACAGATGAATTATACACAAGCGTACTTTAAATCAGTTTAAAATATTCAGTATTCATTTTTATACACTGGTGATTGATTCAGCAGATTTCAGCACGTTATTAAATCCAGAACGTTATTGACATCCACATATGTTATCACAATATCAGATATTTTTACCAAAATATATAATCAAAACTAGACTTGTTTAAAAAGGTGTAATTTTCTTGAGATCACTGGAATCGTTCAGGCTATTCCTCCGCTTCACGTCTTCTGCTTTTTAGACAACCAAGTTGGCATCAACCTTTACACGATACGTATTTAAGAGTGCTATGTACAACCAAAATGCCTTGCCTGCTTCCTTTAAATGTTGATAAATTCAATTCCTATCATTCCTGCAGTCTTTTCAATACATAACAAACATCTACCTATCAATCAAAGGCTTAAAAAACTCAACATCTTTAGTATATCTGTCTGAGTAATGCCTTTGAAAATAGTGAATAGTATTAAAAAATTTTATAAGCTGTTGCTAAGCATCTTGCACTAGTATCCACTGGAAACCAGTACCATTCTTGCTAGAAACTGGCCCATAGAAAGTCTTCCTAAATGCCATTCAGAAACCTTCCTAAACGCAGTTCCACTCAACATTTTTGCTGTTTCGTACTAGATAACTTTGTCCTGTTTAGTAACATTCCTCCCTTGAATGAAAAAAACCTCACTGCATGATCTTTCACTCATATTAACCAGACAAACTAAAATGAAGTAATTCAAAACACTTCACTAAACTAAAATGGAATGTTTCAGAAAGTAGCTCTTCTCATCCAGAAAGAGTGAACAATTCCACTTCCAGGCAACCAATAGCACTCACCAGGCATCCTTTCAGCACAAAATTTAAGCAAATAACATACTGAAAGTATAGCACAAAATGATGTATTTATGGAAAATGCACACTCATTTTTACAGACTGAGGCAGCTATAAGGATGTTCTGCTGTTTCCCCACCAAAGTATCTGTGACAGAAATGAAGAGAGAAGGAGCTCACTGAGGAGAAAGCAATAAACACAACCAAATGGCTGCATCCAGCATTAGCTCTGAAGGCGTTACTACCCAGGAGGAGAAAAACCTGGAATTCATAAAAAGTATTAGCTACCAAATATGCGACCACAGAAATTGCCAACACCAACTATTTGACCACAGAATCCAGGATACTTTAACCACAGCCGTTCCCAATTTAAAGCCAGAAATATCAATGTAAGATATCCAACAGAGTCAAACATGAGATGCAGTGAACGCGGGCAGCGGACGGGCTGCTTCACTGGCCTGCGCCGCCGCAGGCTGCTGCGGAGCTGGTGCCGCCGCATTGCTGCGTTGCTGGTGACTGGCAGCAGGGCCGTCTCGTTGCCGCTGAGCCCCGGCCAGCTGGCAGCCCTCGCGGCCACCGTCCCGTTTCCCTCTTCTCCGAGAGCCTTTGGCTTTTTAGGAAATTATTCTGAAGGTTTTCCCTCTGCCCAGATGAGCTCTTGACAGTCAGGGAAAAATACACCAAAAGCAAAATAAATGGACCACAACTGTGACATGGCATTTTTAAACACTCATGGCAAATGTTCTGCAAGGCCTTCAAGCTTCTTGCCAATGCCCCACACTTCCAAACTTCCTACGGAGCTCCAGGATCAGCAGCATGAGAAAAAGCGGANTCATGGCAAGGCCTTCAAGCTTCCTGCCAATGCCCCACACTTCCAAACTTCCTACAGAGCTCCAGGATCAGCAGCATGAGAAAAGTGGAGCCAGTATGCACAGAGCACTTCTGGTCTGCTGTATGACCCAGCTCTAATCCAAGGTTAAAATGAATTAATTCTGATATGAGAATCTATAGCATAAGCAAAATGGATTTTTTTTTTTTTTTAATAAAACAAGTCTTCCCATGTAGCAGCTGCAATAAATTACTCTGGCTGCGAAGGTCCAAGCAGTGAGACAAGCTCTACTGATCAGAGTTCAATAACTACAAGTAACAGCAGCCCTGTCTCAGCCACCTTGTGACATTTTAATTCCCCCAAACCATCTATATGTCCATGCAGTATAACCACATATGTAAGAATATCTGAAAGAGCAACATCCAGTAATTCCCAATATGTTTGCATAAACGGTCTTTGACATTTTGCTATTTCCAGCTATGCAGTGAATTAGTTGCTTTCATATTCCAGCCTTGACTTGCAAAAAACAATGTTATTTCCAAGACGCGCTAGTTCAATTTACTGAATATAAAATGCCTGAAAAACAACATTGGGATGCAGTCTAATACATGAGGTTCCCACCATTAAAATGATTGAACAAGTATCCCAATGCTTTTTAATGCCGTCCTGTCGAAAACGAAAATGCACTACCACATTCTTATGGTGCTTTCTGTGTTCACCATGAAGATAGGATATCCCATGATTCTTTAGATCCCTTTTAGTCATGTATAAGTAGTTTATTCATATAATGTATCACTTATTGCATATGACCACGCAGACAAGGATGCTGGCACCCTATGACACCGCCTACAAGGTGCTTTATTCAGCTTGGCCAACAGTGAATGGCAGCAAGAGAATCTTAAAAGGAGTGTACTCCATGCAAAACTGAAATCTAGAAGGGATACATTCTTAATAGAGTATGAAGGCAAGGATGCAGCAGTATTGCTGGCATCCTGGTAACCCTGAAGAGATAAACATGCAGCAACTGGCTCTGATAACTGCCCAAGCACCACAGTAAGGATCAAAATACTCCAGTCAACACTAGTAAACAATCCAGAACCAACTCTTGACAGAGCATTTGGAAACTGCCATGCAAAATAATCAAGTTTCTGGAAGAGGGGTGGTCCTCTTTCAATACTCTAAAAATAGCCAATAAGGTAAAAAGACACATAAGATTTCAAAATCAGAATAACAAAAACCTACCATAGCCAAAATCAGCAATTGGGAAAATGCTAAGCATGTAGGAAAAAAAAAAAGATGCAAGAGCTACCACAAGTTTCATCACTCTGCTACAAAGTTAGCAAAGGCCAGACGGACATGCACAGAACTAACAAAGATGGAAAACCCACTATTGTTTCAAGAACATTCTTCAAGGACAGCCTCATTGCAGAGAAAGACTAATGAACCATCAGCCAAAAAAACAGTCCAGGCCATTTTTCCTTTTCATATTGGACACAAGTGCAGAAGATAACACGGCAACGATTTAAAAAGACTCTTACCCATTTAGGAAACATTGCAGACAGTGGAAGATGAGTGGGTAAAGCCGCCAGACTCCCGTTACTGAAGAGTAGGTGTGTTGGTCAACATGAAATTGAAAGATATAATGTGTAGCCATCTTAAAGCAATTTTTGCACTGAGATGAGTGGTATCAGTGGTTATTCCATCAACAAGACTGGAAGGGAAAGATACCAAGGCAAATCAGGAAAAGGCTGACTACTACTACAAGGGCTGCAGAAACACAAAGGTCAGAAGGTTTTCCTAGCTCATATTAAAGCTATCTCTGATTTTAGGGCCAGGTTAGGCACACTATTCTAGGAATCACATAATCAGCAGAGGTTTCAGCAGTACAGGTATAATTGCAAGACACTGTCACTCACAAAGGCAAACATTTTGTTTCTAAAAAGCCAAAAGGGTATTTATATGTATTTGTTTCCTAATATAGAGGCATTGTCAACATACAGTCAATGCAGAATAATAAATATGATATTAATGTATGAATAAGTTTTTATTGCAAAATAAAACTTGCCACTCTGTCCTCCAGGAGGACCTCTTCCCTAGATTGTTCTTTGGGCTCTGCACAGCTTCCACTTAACTGCTCCAAGAAACACCACAGCTGCAAAGGGAAGTAGGTTCTAACTGGAGGACAGATAATTTGAGAGAAAACAAAGGTGAAGTGAAAGGTACAGGTGAAACCAGTATCAACAACCTGAGTTCCCTTCTCTTCTAGTTGCCCCTCTCAGTCTTTACAACACTTCTGTCTTACAAGCAGCCTTGGGCTAAAGAGGAAAATGTCCTTAAAAGGATTACTCAAATGAAAGTAAATGCAGCAAAAGCATACAGACTGGCAGGGGTAATCTGCTGAAATTACCAGCATGCTCGCTCTAGGCAGTCAAGGAAAAGACACAAAAATTCTTCAAAGTAGGAAACTGTACAGGGACATTTTTGCCTAATGCTGATCCCAGTGCAGCAGGAGTATCACCTTCATACTGCTGGGAGGAAGGGGCCAGGTTCTGGTAGACAATGCTAAGGCTAAACTCAGGGAAAAAAAGCTACAGTGCAAATAAAGGTGAATAGAGACAGTTTGTCTTTAAATTCTGCTCTTTGTTATATTTTTGCAGCCACACAGCTGAGTGTGCTTTCAGTTGCATACCAGGAAAAAAATACATAGATCAGCTGCAACACTAGCAGAGTAGGAAGAGATGAAATTCTCTAATACCTTGGAAACTTAGCAGTCCTAACTAACAAAGGTTAACAAAAGCAAAACATTTCAAAATAAAACACTTGAGATTTATCATCTCCACCCTGCGTGCCAGCTAACCTTAGTTCACTCACGTAATGATTTGCAGTTGCACCTTCTCAGATGATGAGGGAGAGAACTACGGCGAGGAGCCGAAGCAACTTTTGCTGAAAACAGAAACTAATTGGCTAAGGATAAGGAAAACCTTCAAAATCGAGACATCCAAACAAAAACTCCCAGCCTTTAAAACAATACAGCAATATAATAGCTTTTCCTCTCATCATGTTTTCTATCAAAAAAAAATTTGATTACTGAATAATAATTGATCCCACAGCTCCATCTCCTGAGAGAGCCAAAATTGCTTGAACTTATCCTATACAAAATTAATTGCAGACCAAGCAGTGCTGAAGTCCATTTGTCCAGGATTTTTATTGTTAAAACATACTGTAAGTATTGTTTAATTCTTCCACTTTCTGAATATCTGGCTAAGAAGATGGAAATCCCCAGTCATGTTCATCTGTTCCTGGATCCCTGTTATTAGTCCCTGTAAACGCAAACCAGCATTATCACATTCTAAACACCTAAGCAACATATCAGGGTCCCAGGAAAGTAGCACGTACATTACAGTCTACCATGAAAAAATATTGTAATAGAAAAGACATTACATTTCCTTTTCCCCTCTCCAGCTATTTGCCTTTAACTAAAAATCGTATGGAAAAGATGTTTTGGAATATCAATTAGAAAACAAAAATAAAACTGCTGAGCTGACATTTGGTTTCTACACAGCTGGGGAGAAAAACATATTCACCTGTACATAGTCAAAAATAAAGAGCATATGTGTTTCAGCTATTTTTATATTTAGAAAGGGAGTTTAAGGAGATGCAGGCTGGGAAAGAGAGTACATTTAGAAAACAAAAGAAAGAAGAACAGTGACTTTTCAAAAGGAAAATTTCTTCTAACCACTGTCCCCTTCCCCTACGGCTCAGCTCGATATAGCTACAAGACAGTAGCAATGACATGAATAAGACACTACAATGACCCAGAGACTACCCGGACTCAGGAAACTTTTAAAACTACAGTGAAAGAGGAAAACAACTCAGTAACCACACAGCACTTTTGCAGGCACAAACCATTCTAGACAGGAAGGTCTAGTAGAAGATGGTAGATGACATTATAATCCAGATGGGGAATGTAACTAGCCCAGCAACTATTTCTATAAATGCAGAATCAACGTTTTTAGGAATCTCAGAGTTGAACCCAGACACTGATTGCTCCAGACATCTGATCTGGATGATGCAGGAGTCATTTCCCAGGCCATTCAGAGGTCCTCCACCAAACCCCACCCAGTATTTCTGTCAGTATCAATATTCCTTTGAAAATTAGGAAATCTCTGTACATCTGTGGTAAAAGCATACACTGGAATCAGCTTTTGGCCTACTAAAAAAAAACAGTCTGAAGAGTGATATATGGATTTGGAGCACAATGAGCTGTCATATTTTAATGAAAAAAGCATGAAAAAGCAATACACTTTTCATACAAACAATCATGATTGATTGACTGGAGCTTGTAAAACCCAAGCATAATGCTAAATTATTTAGACTTGATGTATTAAGAAGAGTTGAATAATTTGGCTTTCTGACACATTTCCACCAAATGTTGGTTGCATACGCCTCTTTTGAAGACACAGGAACTTTTTTTGTTGTTTTATTTCTAAGCTACTTCCCTGAGATAGCTATTACCATGAAAAATTCAGTCAATGTTGCACAAAAAAACAGTATTTTTAAGGTCCTGTATAATACAAAAGAATTTTGTATTCTTTATAAGCCTATTGCCTGTACCTGTTCTCCAGATGAAGTATTCTCTGTTAACAAAGTTTTGAGTAGGCAGAAATGGCCATGTAATATGACAAAAATTGTTTGAGAATTGAGGATAACTAAATTTGTTTTACTGCCCCAGATTTTGAAACACCTCTGATGATTGCCAAATAAAAGTGATAATCGCACTAGGGAAATAATGGAGAGAAAATGGAGGGAAAACTAATCTCATTTTAAATTAATTCTCCTTGATTTTTCAGTCCAAACTTTTGTTTTTGTTTTCTTTTTTTTAAATTTGACTGCATAGGACTGGCAATTCTGAACTATATCAAAGTGGAGATTTAAATGGTATCTATATGAAAACATCCAGCCTTATTTATACGTAATTTGCTAAACTTGTTCTGTGTACTGCTTACCTGCAGTCTCCTGCAATAATAATTGTAACATAGGAAACTGATAAACATCAAAAATTTAGGGGCCCAAAAATAAGTAAGCAACATACTTGGCTATTTTCCTGCATTTGCACTGCACCACCTTATTTTCCACTTGTCTCAGTTATCAAAATGTGTAACGTGTACAAATTGAAGTAGTTAGACTTTTCCTCTTTAAGAGAAGCTTAGAGAAGCTACAGGTGCGAGCACTGCAATTTCAGTATTTGTAATTTCCTGTTTTACGCAAAGTGCTGCAGCAAAGGTACCTGCACTTCAGCAGAAGTACTGAAACTTTTCAAGAATATCTTTCATTTTATTTGCAAAGCACTGCCCTATCAGCAAGAGAGTACTAGTCACTATATTAATGCCTATGTAAACTCACATTTAAGAGAAAGGTTAAATATTAGTACAATGAGCTTCATTATTACATTGTTATTGTTGTGATGCCATTCAGAAAACTTGCCCTTTCTCTCAGTTTGGGATCTGCTGGCACCATCCTAGTTCATCCTTGACTGACACCTAACTCTAGCCCCCTGCCCGTCCTCAACAATTTAATATAGATAAAGCCTGTAGACCTATATTTTGGGGCATGAAGCAGATTACCAAATCTGCACAGATCAGGAAGCAGCTCCTCTATACAACTGCATAAACCCGGCTGTAGCCAGTCTTTCCAACTTGAATACACACGTGTATATGAACCTGTATCAGGAGAAAGTTTAAAAGCATGAAACCTGTCCTAAAGCAGAAACAATTAACAGACATTCCCTATGCCTTCCCATCCACCAAGACTGCACAGATGCATTGAACTGCCCAGTCTGCTTTCAAAAATTAAATTGCTCCAAAAGAAATGTGCACCATATTCTTATTTTTTTCCCCCATAAAGCTGGTTCATTTTTTTTCTTCCATGAACAGGTCATGATGGCTCTACAGATTTTCTGATGGAATTCCTCTTACTCATTTATTGTTTTGCTGGGATATTTTACCAGCTGACTACTGACTTTGTTAAGTGATCCATGCTCCTTTAGGATGCAAAAGCAGCTCCTCTATGATAAATTAAAACAGTTGCCTTTTTTTTACCCTGACACTATCATCTCTTCATCCCAGTATAGAAAGAGACCCATTTACTTTCTTCCACTATGACAGAGTGACAGTTTTGATAACAGCACATTCAGCAGTCAAATCCCTAGCCGAAAGAACTGAACCAAACCCATACCCGTTCACCCATGCTTGTACAGGGAATAAGCCACCGCACTTCCAGAAAGCTCATTATCTAGGCTCAGGAGGCAATGTGCTAATAAAACATGACCTATACTGCAATGGTTTTCCAAGGACTGTTAAATCCGCCCTTCTCCCTGTACTGGCCTGAGAAAGGTGAGTGTATAGCACAAATAAACATCAATCTGCTCTGGAATTACTGCCACAGAGCACTCTGCGTGGCTGGCATATTTTCCTTCGTGCTTGCAAAGCAGCAGGCATCTCCCTTTGTTGATGATGCAGATTGTTTCCAATCTCTCAGCATGTCTTTCTAAGTCATTTGCTTCTGAAACTTAAAAGTAAGATAGTGCACACTTAATTTGAAAAATGCTTTGCAGATTTCAGAGCAGAAGGGGTTGGGTAGGTTGAAGGGGGTAAGAGAAAACTGTTTCAGAGTGTTATTGAGGCCATGTGTGATGGGCTAAATGAAACCTTCAGGCAATTCTGTCACAAGTTATTTTCACTTCTTTCAATTTGCACAACCAAGTGGGTGGCCATATGTCTATCTGTTCTCCCTGTTTTTCAACAAATGAAACCAGGAGGATTATTTCTTTTTCTTTTTCTTTTTTTTTAAACAGTTTAGCTCATAGCAGCTATGCCTTTATTGTTTTCAGATTGGCGATGTCCAACTGAACAAGTCTCCTCAGTAAATGTAAACACAAAAGCAGATGATGATCATGCTGATGAGATTGCTTGTTGTTGTGGATTAGTTCTATGTATGAGACTACATTTATCTTTCATCCTCCTAACAAAAAGGTCATGCACCCTCTTGCATACATTGTTGAACCAGGGTGTAAAGGCAGAGCCAAAACACTGGTCTTTGTCTAAGATATTTAAGTGAAAATAAACAGCATCTGAACGCAGTTGACAGCAAAAATAATGAGCAAGTCTCATTCTTCTTGCCTTTTCACACTCAAGCATAGGTCAAAATTGAGATAAACATAAACAGTCCCCCTCCCCCACACTTAACATATAATATAGGACAAGGCTCTACATGTTCATCTGTTTTCAGTCTATACAGACTAAACACAAAGGATGCTCATCAAAATTATTAGTCTCAGTGAGACAAGCAGTGCTGGGACTTCACTCCAAATAGAGCGTGGGGGCAAAAAGGCTCAGGGAGACATTATGCACTAACAGGACTTCATGTCTCCAGTCTGTCTCACAGCTCAGTCTGTTAAAATGTTTTTTCCTTCTGTTTATTGATTGACAGTATCATCTTTTCAGTTTCTGAGCACACTGAGGCTGCAGAAGTACATGCTTAGTTCAGTGATCAAGTCCTCCCTGAGAAGTAGGAGCAGGATATTATAATTTCACAATTTCATTGCTTTGCTCATCTTCCTCAATTTAAGCTATTCTACATTTCTGAATGAGTAGAGGACACTATTTTTTCCTCCTACCTCACTCTGAAGCACTTAGCCTACACAGAAAAGCAATTGTCTGGAACTAAAAGCAATCAGTTCATACACATTTTTAATATTTGCTATAAAGAATTTCCAACAACGGCAAGTGGAAAGACAGTTCCTTAGAACTGTTCAGCATTTCTATAAGACATTAAATTGGTGCTCTGGTAAAACTATCAATTATCCTATTCCCTTTTCTAACTAAAAGCTAGGCAAGCTGTTACTCTGGGATAAGTATTGAGGATACAGTTATCCAGAAAGGGGTCAATTCATGCAACACCATTCGGTTCCAGCATATTTGAAAGGTTTTGCATTGCAATGTCACTCCCAGGGAGACAGACTACCTTCTGGAAATTGATATTCCAGCATGGCCATAGTTTTGCCTCAAAAAGCAAAAAATTCTTATTGAATGAGAAATATATATACATATGTCCAGGGACAAAAGGAACTTGGGTTGTTCACTTCACCTCTACCCAGGCTCCACCTTTTCCATCATTATACCCCAAGGCCAGTCTCTCTTCATGTTTTACAGTCCCTGTGCTTTGTAGGCTCATTACCAAGGTAAATCCAAACTTATCCTCTCTCCGGAATATGAAATCCCATTCCAAACATCCACCCTGTACCGCACTCTTCTTTATGTCCTAGTACTCTTCCTTCCATTTATGTACTCTCTTCAACATCCCCTCTCAAAATCTTCATTTAATCTTTATTTTCCTCTGTCCATTCTATCATGCCTACCTGTAGCTACATTTTCTAAACCATTGCAAAAATATAGTATTTTGGATGTCTTAGAATACTATATCTAATCTTTGACAATGAAGTTTTGCCAGTGCAGATTATCTGAAATTTCATTTTCTGAAATTTCTTGCGATTTAAAATATTTCATGCTCTTTGAAATCATTGTATTACACTGAAAGTGTCCTTTGTATAGCTGTTCTCTGAAAGTCAGGTCCAGTTAAGTAATAACAAGGCAGACATGAGGGGAAGAAAAATCACTTCCAATGTGACCTGCTTTTGACTATGCTCTCAGTCTCTAAATTTGCCACTAGTCTCCATAGATTTCGATGTAGTATTGTGGCATCCCTTGGGGAGGAGAAAAGGTATATATCTGCAAACATATGTAAGCATATATTTGAACATACAAATATGTTTTGAACCGGTTGCACCACCTCCCCAGGGAGGAGACCTCCCCACCCTGCTACTCAGCCCCAGTCCCTCTATGCGCAGGCTACGTACCGTCGTGGCACGCACCCCTGCTCCAGCTCGGCTGTCACTGAAGCGAGCAGGAGCACATCCCGGGTCCCACTGTAATCCACAGGCTGCATATGGACAGAGTGTGAGCAGCTGGAGCAGGGCTGCGCATCCCAACTCAAAAGGTAAACCCTCAAAAGGGTTTTCAGGTCTGTCACACTGGAGAACCAAATATCATGGTCCAAAGCAGTGTCTCTTGGGCCTCTGATTGTTCTATATTTTGTCAAATGTCTCCTTTATGCTACCTTTACTACTAAAAAAAAAAGGGGGGGCAAAAAAACCCNCTTTGTCAAATGTCTCCTTTATTCTACCTTTACTACTAAAAAAAAAAAGGGGGGGCAAAAAAACCCCACCATCCTGCCAATACTCAGGAACATTCCCTTGTTCAAACGCAACTTTGCAAGGCTCATGAAGGGTGATGATTTATATTTCTGAACAATTGCCTTGACATTTTATGAGCTCAGTTATAATGTTAGTGAGACCAGGTGTGTTTCCCATTCCTAAGTTTTTGTTTTAACTGGTAAAGTTTTATTACTATCAATAAAGTTAGAGATTTATATAAAAGTAATTCTGAGAATAACTAATACTTCTCATTCCAAGAAAGTCTTCTAAGTTCTTCAGTCTCAGTGGCATAGCTGGAATCTATTCAATTTTTAAATTTGAAACCTCAGCTGACTTTATTTTATTAAGCCTTTGGAAGTTTGCTATTTCTATGTGGTTTGTATTTGGTTACAATCTATATGAAGTGCTGCATATAGATGGTAAGCGCTGCATATTTGCTGTCTCTCTAAGTGTGAAGTGTTAGGGTTACTATTACTTTGTTTCTAAGTATACCCACCTCTAGCACTAAGCTGCATAAACCATCTATTTGGAGATAATTGTTTATGGAGGACAACCGTTTCAACACAATAAAATCAGTATTTCACTGTTTCACTCATTATTTTTATCCTGAGCCTGTTTTCTAAGAGAGCAGGTAAGGGCAGCAAAGGAACTAAAGTTCAATGAAATTAATAGTTCTTGCACAAATTAATAGTACCTATTTTGTCTTCAGAAATTCAATGCTATTTGCAAAAACCTTGCCCTAAAATACTCTAGGAAAATATTCCAAATTTCTCCTACCAGCCCTAGTTTAGTCCTTATTGTCCCACTTCTGCAGGTAGCCAAGACAGCAATATGCCTGTCACTAATTTCAGGAAGAGTAAAATTCAGCCTTGCTCTTTTAATACAAGTAGGTAACAACTACTTGGCATGAAAAGTAGTGACTAGATATGATCTTTAGGTTTCACACAATTTGCATAATAAACATTGGGAGTTTGTTTCTATTGTCTTTCACATTAAAGACCCATAGCAGAACTCTGATTCAGCTATTTCCTTTTCTGTATACACAACAAAATTTAGCCTAGTCAGCATTTTTCACCAAAAATATATCACTGTAGCAGTTATTCATATTGTTGCAGCTTTAACACCAGCTGCCTAGCTACCCAAAACATCATTTATCTGCTTCCACTAAATCTACTGCTTTTAAGCGTTTGGCTATCACCTGCTAATACATATATAACAAATTTTCTAAATGCATGTTTTCATTATCTATGTAGAGCTAGGAATATCATTTATGAAAAAGCTGTATTTTAAGAGATTGTTAAAAGATATTAGCCACCAAAACACCGTCTTCTTATTTCATTCAGTATTTACAAAAATAAGTACCAAGCTTTTTTACAGAGGGAAATAATACTTTCATTCAGGGCCAGTTGTCATCCCCCTGAAAGTGCACACTAAACCCCCATTCAGGGCTGGGTCTCAAGAATAGACAAGTAAATAGAAACAAGATGAAAAAGCACAAGAAAATAAAACCAGATTTGCTTTGATGAAGTCTCAGGCTTTCACACTTAGGATTCACAGTATCCTAAAATAGCTGTCCTAAATGCACAGAATGAACTTCCCTAAGGAAACACTTGCCTAGAGGAATAGATACATAGCTAACCCTTCAACAGCTAAAGTTGAGACATTAGTTCATCCTCAGAGATGGTTCACTGTATTGTTATTCCTACCAGATAGAGCTTTATACGAGAAAACATATTAACATAGTTGGATGTTACTTAAGGTAGGCTTATATTGTAATACCTGAGAACATTGTATTGAACTTCAGTCTTTTTCCTTTCTATCTTTCCTCAATAGACAACAAATTAATAGAGCAACAACATAAAAAATGGCAGCCTTTATTTAAATGGGCACCCAGAAAGAAACAGCTAGAACCCAGAACACCTGACACCCTACACAACTCCTATGCATCCTTAAAACTCAGGCATTGCAACAGGTATCCATTAATATAAGAGACAAATTATGCACCACAGCTGGACTTTGGTCTTGAATCCATATAGTTTAATCTGTATTTCAGATAGATAGAAATTATTCTCCTGTTTGCTTTCCATCCTCTACATGGAGCAGCCTCTCACCTCCACATTTCATTAAGAGCTCTAGAGCATCTAGCATGAGAGAAAGAAAAAAATTCCCAGACCAGACTGATCACAGACTCCTCAGGATTTCAGTACTCCCAGGAATGAACAGGCAGTCAAGGCTGACCAGAAAGACATCTCTGTCTCCAGGGGCGGGCGATTAAGTACATTGCTCCATTGCTCTGCATCTCCATTCTGCTTCCATTTAATGAAACAGGGAGGAGGTAGAGGCCCTAATTTAAATGCCATTGTTATTTTACATTTTACTTTCTTATTATTATGTTGAAACACGCATTTTAGTTGTGCTTCATTTTACCCCAGTGAACCACAGGACAGAGACAAATGAAGTCAAATGAGAAATAAACAGTATAAATTGGTATATCAACAGATCATGCAATGTTTCAACTAATATACGAGAAATTCGGGAGTTTGCTTCACCCTGAGCAGCTGCAACTACAAAAGAAAAGTGGTGCAATGCTTATTAATAAAACTTCCCTACAAACCTCTCTGGACAGATTCAGTACCTGCCAGAGACATACATGACACAATTTTTGCTATGTATCCTTTCTTCCATCGTATCTTTGAACCACACTGGAAGTATTTTACAGAATGGGTATAAATACATGATTCTTTTGAAACGTTTCTCCTCAGTAAAAGAAAATAAATTAAATTTAAAAAAATGGTATACATGATCAAAATAATATAATAAGCTATGGCATAGGTACAGTAGTGAAGGAAATTAAATACATTACAATATCTCCTCTGGAGAATTCAGGTTAAAAGTAACTTTGGAAACAATGAATAATGACCCTGGACTCTTAATAGACACATCAAAGAACTGCTCATTGCCCAGTTACAGCGTCCATAGGAAGAAATAATAGTTAAGTCCTTTTTAAGACCCCCAATATTTTAAATGGGATCCAGCATAGCACATGAAATTATCCTGAACAATTTACAATGGGCAACAATTCATATGTCTAGGTCATACTTCAGATACATATTTGTAAAAATGAGACCAAAATAATTTACCAAATGGCAGTGAGATAACCAAAAGTCAAGAAATTAAAGAAAATTCAGAAAGGAAGCAGCATTGTTCAGCTTAGCTAACCTAGATAACATCTTCCAGACATTAGCATGAGGTTAGACAGAAAAGCTGAATCATTTCCAATGTATAGATACCATCCTCGTGAAATGTGACAGATGACCTATGAAGTAAAAAATGCACTTAACTATAAAAGCTAGAAAGTGAAGCGAAAAATGAGAAAAAAGCTCTGCCCAGATAGGCAGTAAAAGATATACTGACATCATAAAACAGAGGAAAGCAGAAGACCAAGCCCATCCTATAGCTGCACCATTACAGCACAAAGAAATACTTTTTAAAAAATCATTATTTTTAAATAAGACTTTTTTTAATAAAGTAAAAAACTAAATATGCTGCACAGCATTCAGAAGAGTAATGTTTGTTAACAAATGATCTGCTCTGGTGGCTGAAGTATTACAAATAAATTATTCTGGCATTCCTCTAAATGCAGAGTCTTGACTACATTAGTAAAAGCTTTTAACAATCATGTCCTTTCTTTACAGTCCTTCAGCTCCACCTGCGCTAGACAAGTTTGCTGCTACAGTCACTATATTAAATACAGCAGCATTAAGAGCCTCTCTGCATAAGAGTAGAACTTAAGAACTAAATTGGAATTAGTCACAGTTACCTGGTTTCTAAGGAATAAGTTTCCAACTCGCCAAGTTACATCGGAAACATCCCTTTGTTCAAATAGGAATGAAGAAGAAAGTGGCAGAAATTACTACCAGTGGATGACAAGGAGGGATGGTAGACTGTGCCCATGTTCAAGCCTAGTAATAGAGGTGGTTTAAAATAAGTGTGATTTAAAAATTCAAGTTTATTCTTTAATATCTTTTAGTAAGTGTATTCATGGCTTTCAGTAAATTCTGTGTCCAGAAGATGACGAAATTAGGGGTTTTTTTTTTCCTTCTCATGTAGCATGGCCTGTAGGAGAGACAATGACACCAAATTCTTGGTCTTTGTAAAAGGCATTTGTAAAGCACTGGGGATACACATTCGCCCAGGAAAACTTCAGCATTTAATTCAGGTCCTAAGAAAGTAGGCCTTCACTTTTAATAAAACATGGAGAGAATTATGCTCTTCACAGCAGTTTCAGACTCCTCTTTCCATGAAGCACACAAATAGTCTGTCTACCCAACTATGTATCTAAACTAGGAGCCACAAGTTAAACAATACAAGCACCCTCTATAACACAGGTTCTGGGTTACAGAACAAAAGCAGTCACAAGAAGTAATAGCACTCACTACCTCCTGTTTTTGGCACCACACTAACAGGCATTACAAGAAGTTAAACCTATTTCACCTATCATTACTATAGTTGAAAACAGAAGAATAACTTTGAGTGAGTAGAAAGAGCTTTTCTTCTATTTAATTATTTATTCATTTTTTACATTATTTTCCAACTAGAATTTAAAAATATTAGCACACAGAGCACAAGAAAATGCAGGGCAAAAATGAAGACTGAAGCCAAATTGTCAACTGTTGCATGTAGTCATAAAACTTCAGTGACATTTTACAGAATTGCAGTCACCCGATGGAATGCAAGTGAATAAGAGCTACATAATAAGTAACTGCCCAACAGATTAGCTGCTACAACCAATTATGCTCATACTCAGGCCAAAATATATTACAGCTGCAACCGAATGGCACTGTAAACTGGAGAAGCATTGACCTTTTTATAGGCAGGTTTACAGTTCTCAAAACATGAGAACTTACATAGTTCTTTTCATTACTGTTTTTACTATTTTCACTATTATCAATAAAATTTACCATAGTAGCCAAACAAAAGTACAGAATTACTACCATATTAACCGTACAGAATATATTTTAAGAGTGCGTTGTGCTAGGAAAGGTACCAACAGAGATGGGAGAACAACCTGCTCCCTCCCAGACAAAGTAACACACTAAAAAGACATTAAAAAAAACATTCTTTTAGTTTCAGAAATATACTTGAGTACATTAAAGGACATGTGGGAAAAAAGTACACACATGTAACACACACTACCACAATTATAACTATTTTTTCTTACACATTCATTAACTAGGAGATACAAGAAGTTTCAAAGTAAATGCAAGAAATAGTAATAGTACAGAGCAAACAAAAGAGGTAGCACAAACCAATCCAGTTCTTCTGAGCACAAAAGGTTAAAGATACCTATTTCTTCAAAATTAGATATACATTCACTGCTCCACTGATCTCTTTTGGAAATGGCCATACCATGTGGCAACCAGAGCAAGTCAGCTCCGAGCACGTTTGCTTATAGAACCCCCAGGTAAACAGTGCATTTTGGCACACTTATTTTTTTGGTTAAGGAGACATTTTACCAACATTAAAAAATAATGTAAAGTCTAAACAAGAAACAAGACAACAAACTTTTCAACTTTCATTTATATTTAGAAACATAGAGAGCTTTTGGAAAGGCTCTTCCTTTACTCTGTTTGAGGTACTACTTTCTGGGCTACCAGTATCTTAGATGAAACACTTCTGCCTTGATATCACCTCCTGAGAAAATCAGAAAATAAAATTGTACAAAAAGAACTAGTGCTGAATGTAATCTATTTACCCACATAATTGATTTATTGTGACAAAAAAAAATGACAGATATAAAAACTTTTCCATATGTTTTTAATTTGACATGGAATGGTTTATTTCACCTTTACAAAATTTTACTTCTACCTGTAGGAATTTAAAATTCTTTCTTCATTGTGTTGAAATCAAATTTAGCAATTTAACCAGTGCTAAACATGCCATATTTAGAGACTCTTGTGGAGTGAACCAATCTCCAAAAATATTTGATGTGCTCCCCCACCACTTCTAAATCTAGAATCACTTTGGAAAAATTCCTAAAAACAACTGATTCCTGAGATTTGTTTATTTCATTTAGGGATGGTTAAGAAACATGGTTGAATATGTACCAGAACTGCCTCTAAAGTTTTAAAAATATTAAAAATATAGAAAACATGCAATATATAGGACATATTGGTTTTTTTTTTAAATAAATGAAGGAAGACAATCCATGCAATGGGACTTGAAGATAATATGCAAGTCCCACCTTCAGTGTCAGTGTGAAAAAAAGGAAATGCGATCAGTGGCACAGCCAGTGAATGAGTTTTGCGAGGGGTCCCTCGCAAAAGGGGGTGACCCTCACAATTTGAGGGTGACCACATTATACCTGCACAGCGATGCTCTGGCAGTTCTTCCATATCTGAGTCATAAAAGTCTCTCCCAGATCTGGGATGATGGGACTTCTTGAGAGCCGTGCCCTCATTCCATGAGCAAGGCTCCCTCTCACCACAGTTCTCTAAAACAGGAACTTGGAAGATGACTAAAACAATGTCTTAAAACCAGAACTTTTTCTCACTTGCCCAATATTTATGCCAAGCGGGATTTTCCTTCTTCCAAGAGACTATTCAACATTACACAATAAGAAAAGCGTTTGGACAGGTAGAGCTCAATTTGAAAATGTGTTATTTTGAAAGCTTTATTTGATCCACTTTGAGAGAACCCCCATTTCAGAGGCTAGTGCTGTTACAGGTGAAGAAGTCCTTTACAAAGAGAATACTTACAATCCAGGATAAGCTTCCACATGCAAAGACAGTCTGCCTCATCCACCCATTTGAAAAGGCACAGTGATATACAGATGGAAAAAAAATGCATTTTTGGAAGATGGTTTTTAAAATATATTTTGTACATCTGTCAGAAACAGCAGAGTCAATACATAGAAAATGCTCCTATATGGATCTTTTGCAGAAGTAGTATTCTGGAAAACAGCTGGAGAAGACATATAGGAGTGATATGAAAGTACATTTCATATGCGTTATTTTTTCCAGATGATCCAGTAGCAGAACCTCAGCATATACCGGCCCAAATATTTTGGAATGGTTCGGATGGTAACAGACCAGTGGCTATTGCTGACAGTAAATGCTGATGGAGTGTGCTGCTTTTGGTGCTATATCTGGAAAAGGAAGGTATAACGAGGAGAGAATGAGAACCTGAAAAAATCAAAGGTACCGAGGAGGCTGACGGGCAGTTTGTTTTGCAGCCACCAACTTCTGAACCATTTGAGAAGACAGATCTAGGGTTATTTATTGACTTCAATTCTCAAATGCTATATCATGTCACACAAGCAGCTGGTATCTCTTAGCACAACTCTATTAACCTGTTAGTCTGATGACAATGATTTTAACATTATGGTTTTAACATTATGAATTCCAATGACTTTAGAAGAAAATTATATGACTGGTTTGCTCTGCTGTGTTTCCAAGCTGCACATTCCTGAACCATATTTTTTGCCTACCATATCCATATGGAAACATTTATTCACAGGAGTCAAAGGGTCTCAGATCTGACCTCACATTAGTGCTGGATTCTGTACACCTGTCAGGACAGGTAAAATAAAAAGTGCAAAATAATGTACGAACTTACTCCTAATTCACACAAATACAAGTGAAAATGGGATCAGATCACAAAAGACAGTAAATTCTTAGACTAATCAATATTTTGAAAAGTTAAATAAAAGCATAAATATAAAAAGCTATCTCAGAATACAGGCAAAATTTGCTCTCTTGCAAACATAAACATAGGGAAATGACAGAAACATTCTCCTTTATTGTATCCATACTAATTCAAGAATGTTTCTAAATATGCTGGCTAACTGTATCACAGGAGCAGGATATGTGCTCCATTCATGTTGTTCTCTGTGAAAAAGTCAAAATTATCTAAATTTACAAATAAACATTGCTGACAGAGTATTAAAGTTTTGCCATTTCAGCTTGTAAATTCAAAAAAGAGACAGAGTATACTAATGAAGACTTAGTCCAGTATTTTTAGGATTTTCCAGTACTTGGGTGCTTGAGGGAAAACAGAGTAAGACATTTGATAGTGAGAGATATCAGTATCTCTCCAAGTTGCTTAAATTGAAGAATTCAAGTCCACAGTTGGCACACCACGAGTCTGAAATTTTTTGGCCTTAATACATACAGACAACAAATGGAAAAGGAATTCATAAACACATTGGAGCTACAGTATCTCCAAGACGACTAGCAGAAAGTATGTCTCTGTCAGTCTCGAACAGCACATCCTTCCCGTGCTGCACCAGCAAGCAACCTTTTACAGATTCTGTGATTAGCCACAGAACATATTGCTTTGAAATGGCAGCAAGTGCACCAATGCTGACACTTCCAGCCTTTACCGCTAGACTTCTAAATTTCCATTTCTTTTCTGCAGAGTCTTTTATTTTAGCATTACCCATCTCCATTTATGGAAATGTCACACTCCTGGACTCTCCATATATTAAATAATCCAATATTACTATGTGCAATCATGCTTATATGGATTCCCACAAAAATGTCCCCTCAATGGTCATGTCAGTAGCCCACAGGTACACACATCCTGTGGAACAAAAGAGTGGAGCATATAATCTTTTCCCCAAAAATATTTTGTTATAAGCATAACTAATAAAGATAAAAAGTGAATCTACATTCTATAAATCTAAATGTTAAAATTTAGGTTTCTGAAAATGACATAAGCCTTTTCCACAAAAGAAAATGTAATTGCCTTATATTACAGGTATAAAAGCATAAAAAGTACTTATTTTGATTTAACATGGGGTTTTCTCCAATTGGGAGCAAATTTTAACTGAATCAGAAAAAGAACATAGACAAATATAGATCCATGGCCCTGTCTTCATAAATTCCCTGCTCCCAGCTCTTCATTGCCACCCTCAGCTGGACATCATCAGCCTCCTCGCTGAGATGCCAGTGCACCCTCTGAGTTTCCATGAGAAATGAAGTAAACTAGTTTTAACTGACAAGTGATAGAGGTAATAAATTAACCTGTTTTACTTTGCACTGGAGCAAATTAGGAAAGTTTATACATGCAATTAATTCCAACATCTCAAGTAAAACAGTAAATCCTGGATGAGGGTCAGTGATAAAAAGCTGGGCCTAGCAATGTCTTAAAGTTCGATTCTCATCACCCCACACCTTCACAGCCAACAGAAAAGTTTAAGCCTGTTTAAATTAAACATTGATTTAAGTAAAATCCTTGTATAAACTGCATTAGAATATTAATGGATGGATGTGATATCCATCTTGTCTTGTCTGGAAATAAGAAAACAAAAATAGATTCTCAAGGATATTCTCCTGAAGGATTTTTTTTTAAATTACGTTAATGTACTTTCTGTTACCAGATCCAAATTTTGAAAGTCAAAAGCAGATGAATAAATAAATAAAAGGTTTGTGCAGAACTTAACAGCATGGCACATTCGCTGGAATGAGAAAACCAACTCTCTGGAGGAAAATTACCCCCTTTGAAAGTCCCAAATCATCCCATTTTCTTGCGCAATTAGGAGGCAAGGGCCTTTCAGGAGTCCCCTGCAGCAGACCACGTAACTGTAATGGTGGGAGCAACAGCCTAGAAGACATCCTGAGCAAAAAAATCAATCATCTGCAAAGCACACGTTTAGATGCTCTCTAGGTTTATTACTCCAACTTTGGCTGGAAGGTTGATAAAGATTCTGGAAACAGCAAAAGCAAATCTATTTTTTATTAGAAGTTTTGGCAGCAAGATGGGTGCGTGCTTCACAATAAGAGACGGGTCGGGGGGAACAGAGCGCTGAAAAATCTCCAGTCACAGCACAGAGTTCCAGCACATCTGCAGGAGCAGCGAGCGCTGTGATTTCTGCGGGGCTTGTGGTTAACCTCACGGCATGGAACGAATTATTCCCCAATCCCGTCCTTCATTCAACCACCCATTCTCTGAAATGTGTCGACGAAGTCAACACATGGCCAGCTACTAATCAGCAAGATGATGGTCCATCCCCAAGTTGTTCTCTTTTTGGACAGAAAGAGACAGAGCTGTTCATCCATACAATTTTAAGTTGTTTATATTGTGTCCTGCCTGGAGGTATGAACAACTATCATGATTTAATTTAAACAGCCTGTATATACACATATTAATGTTGGATGTCATGCAACATGCCTTGTAATTGCAAACAGTTTTCAGGCCCCCACAACTGCAATTGCAAAATAAATCAGATATAAAGACTACAGATGTATTGTTTAAAATGCCCTGATTTTGAAGGGTAAGGACAGCTAAACTTGAAAAACAAAAGAATAGGCTTAACATGTCATCTAGGAACCTCTCAAGAAATATTTCTGTAATAAAGCCTGAGGATAGAAGTGATTGCACAGCTCAGATATTTAAATATAAGGCTTTTACCCCTCTAGTGTGGTTCACATTCTGATCGTGACAATAGTGATCAAAAACAACCGCTATTATACAACAATAGTATGGAGAAGGGGGAGAAATAGGAGGGAGAGAGAGAGAGAGAGAAAATAAATGCCATAGGATTTTTTTTATACTTAGCAAAGAAATACAGCGTCTGAAGCTGCGCTACCATGTGAAATAATTCTTTTCCTCAGATGATCACTCTCTACATTTCTCTCCATTTTTAAGATGTTCAAACCAAGATTCAGAGGTCTAACCTACGGAGCACTGAATGTTAATAATTTCAAGATAAATTAACAGAACCTGAGATCTGAATAAATTAATTTCTATAAAATACTGACTCTCTAAGAAATCAAGCTACAGACAACTCAGATTAGGCACCTAAATTTATACACTTCAGGCACTAAAATCTTTGAGACTCTTTTTCCCCATCTTCTGCAAAGGGTATATCATCACATTACATCAAGGGCAAAGAACAGAACTACTACTGTAATGAGTGAACTGGGAAGGCCCATGTGGAAATTGCTAAAACTATACTTGTAACAAGATTTGAATGGTATAAAATAAGGTATGTGAATTACAAGGAATAAAAATAAAGCATAATTTTGGTTAGCAACTAATTCAGTGAGGGCAAACAATCCTTGCACCGTATTTGGAAACTGAGTTAGTGCTGTAATACCACATAGGACCGTCCCCTCACCAGTATGCTGTCTGGAGACTCTGGAGTTCCAATGGGTGCAGACCTATTCTAGTTACGGTTTAACCATTTGCTGGTGTCAGCTAAATGCTCTTTCTATTTTAATGAGCTTTAATTTTATTCTTCAGAAAATAGCCCTGCTACTGCTGACTTCAATAAAAGGATTTCTATTGTTTGAAGGTGGGGAGTAAGCTTTTTTGAATGTGGCAAAAGTACAATAGGAAATTAGCAATGGAGAACACTGTTTAATTTTAAAGGGGATTGTAAAAGAGAAAAAAAGGACAAAGATAAAATAACTATTTGTGGTAGCGGTTTCCAATTTAACAAAAGACAGGGAGATTTTGCAAAATGCATTAAGATCCTGAAATAATACTTTTGTACAAGTAGCTGCTTTCCTTATGTTTATGGGAGGACAAGACTGAACGCATTTGCAGAACTTATGCTTATTAAGACTTATGCCTTGTACAACCATGGATAAGATGAAATACAAAGGCATAATAGTTTCTAAAAACATCACATGCTTATCTCTCTCTTTTTTTTTTTTAAGAAGAGCAATATAAAGTTTCGTTCATCTCAGAAGCCAACTAGAGAGAGGAATTATCTCTGATTTTCTGGCAAAAATAGTAAACCATTTCTCAGGTTGGCATTTGTCGAGGGAGGGTCAGATTGTGTTAGGTGAGATTTTCTCTCCCTCTCGCTCTCTCTTTCTCATTTAAAACAAACAAAAAAAGAAATCACTCAAAGGCCCTTCAATGTTTTATGTTGAGAACATGTGGCACTAGAGGGAGCTAATAAGAGCTGGCAAAGTTTAAAACTGAAACCAGATTATTAGAGCAGGAAGTTCCAGGCAGCAGCATGCAGGTCATCTGTCACAAGGAAGAGGGTGTTACTCCTGCAGCTTAACTTGGCTGAGCTGCCATTTGAAAGTTCCTCCAGCCTCCTCTGTTGTGCACTTCCCATGCTTTTTATGAACCCATGAGCCTAAATTACTGTAATATAACTAATGGGTTTGGTTTCCTCATTTTTTCCAGTGTTTGACCTAACGCATTATGAGCAGAGCAGAGAGAGTTTCAAAGGGACTATGCTTAAGCCATTCTGAAATTTAGTTCTCTCAGCCTTTTGTGATTTAGTATGCAACGAAATCCCTCATGTTTTGAGTGACATTTCAACCTGTATGCACAATTTCACAATCACCTATTGTCACAGTTTTAAATGTCCCCTGGTATTATCCTTTCTCTTTGCAGGCTATTAGGGCAACACATTTCACCGTCTCTGTGACTCCTGTGTTTCCTCCCTGCCCTACTTCAAATTACAGGTTGCCAAGAAGGAGCTGTTTCTTCTACCAACTTCACAACCACTAATCCTCACTAGTCAAATCTCCTCTTCACTTTCTTTACATTTATTATACAAGTCATTGGGGTAAAGGAAAGGTTGATCAGGGAGAAGCAGTATTGCTATTATATTTAAAAAATGCAACAATAAAATCAAGACACGCATCTAAACGAACCTGAACGTCATTATTATTGTAACCCTGACCTTTCCTTTCCCTGCGCTTTCCCACCCCCATACATATGGGCATACATTTTTCTCTCATTGACTTCTGCCTGAAACAAGATCTTTTGCTCCTCATAACAGGGCCCTTCCTTTTACATATTCACTAAAATGATTAATATAAGGGTCATACAAACATAGGAGTTTAATAACCGTTCAGATACCAGTACAGAATTAGCCTGATGCGCAGCAGGCAGGTATCAATGCACCATAATTAACATGTATAGGACATAGCCAAAAAAAACTTTGCCGTACTTTATTTTTAAGATGATTAGCCATGTGAAGACTGAGGAAGAGGGAAGCCTGGTGAACTGTAAATAAAACTGTAATATTGCTTCTGCTCATTACATATCCATTTTATAAATTCATGATTCACTAGAGCTGTCAGCTTTCATAAGCACTAAAAGAAACATGAAGAAAGCAACTTTATTGTTTTAACATATGTCAAAATCATCCAGTCTTTTTTAAGACATTAATAAACATGTTATTTTTTGCAGTTATTTAACAAAAGAGAAAAAAATTCTTACGATCTTATTGACTCAGTGAAAAAGTCAGTGAATGATCCAGTCCAAAGAATAAGAAATCAAACCCAAAAGCCATGCATCAAAATCTGTTTTGTACATGACAAAATATATCATCCTTATACCCTCTTGGTTACTCAAAATACTTTTAAATGGCATTTCCTGTGTTTACTGACAACATTGCATTAAAAAAAAATTTTAAACATGAAAAAATGCTTTGATTTAATACTCAAAAAAGTAGTTCTGTTATTCAATTACATACAGAATGGAAAAAATCAAAGTATATCAGAACAGATATTATTTGCTTTAGGATTGTATCACATTACCTATAACAGCCATTATCAACAGCATTCATATGAGACATCCGTATTTGTGAAGGGCTGAGATATACATTAAGAAAAGAGGTGCACAGCACCTACATGAGTCCAAAGGCATATCCTCTCTGAAGCAACATTAAAATCTAGGGGGAGGGAGGTGCATTTAAACAAGGCAAATAAGGCATTCCAAGGCAACTGGGCTTGGCAACCTGATAAATGCCACCAGCATCTGCTAGAGAAATGGCGCACTTGCCACCCCGAATCCCATACTTACGGGATGATTGACTGACAGTCAATCTTTCAATTCAAAAACGACTGTTGGCTGGTTGGTGTACACAAAATTAGCCTTATCTCCCCATCATAACAGGGCCATCAGGATTGTTACTGATNTCTGCTAGACAAATGGCGCACTTGCCACCCTGAATCCCATATTTATGGGATAAGATGATTGACTGACAGTCATTCTTTCAATTCAAAAAACGACTGTTGGTTGGTTGGTGTACACAAAATTAGCCTTATCTCCCCATCATAACAGGGCCATCAGGATTGTTACTGATGTTTAATGTCTGAGTACGGGAAGAAATCAGGGAGGCAACTCCCAGGATCAGATAATGGAGTAGTTAACACCTGAATAGGGCTATGCATGAGAAGTCAGGTTGAGCTGGGTAAGGAGCATATCCCTCACAAGGGGTTGGCCTAAACAGCGGGGAATCGAGGGCTACAGGCACCCCTGACCAGCAAAGTTCGTTACCTGTCACGTCTCATTCTCACAGCTAATGGTCTTCTCAAGAAATGGCAGAAACAAGCTGATACCCTGCTCAGGACAACAAGTCAGATGCTACATCAAGAGTCTGTTACTATTCCACAACCAACTTATACCAACAGATTTTCTCCTGCAGATAGGTTCAACTCTCAGTGCTGCGAGGAAACAGCACCAAACAATCGCTCTCTTTAGTAGGAAGCTCTTTGCTAAAGTGCGGAGATTAAATAAGCATACAAGAGCTTCAGATTTACTTGCTAGGTTACAGATGCTGTGTAGCTCTCTTTTCCCTGTATTGCAATTCCTTCTCATTTTGCCGGGGCAAGATCTTTAATTTCACAGTCCTTAGAAGGTCACCAAAATGTGTCAAGTGCATTTCTATCCCACACACTTGACATGTTTTATCTATCAGAGCGATGAAGAGTTAACTGCTCTGGAAGCTACTGAAACCTACTTTCCTATTCAGTTTCCAAAAATGTGGGCACATCTCCCATTCACTTTGGAGGAGAATGTACTAAAATAACAGAACCCTTTTCTGAAGAATCTTTTTTTTTCTTGGCAAGACTACAATTCCCAGTTCAGTAAAACATGGTTTTTACCATGGAAGCAACTCCATCTAAATAAATATCTCCCAGTAGTTTTATTCTGAGTAATATATTAATAAAAAGTAGGTTACAGGATTATAGCTTTTTGAGATACATTAATTACTATTCAAATAAGTAGTATTTCTACACAAAGGTACCCTACTAGCTGGCAAGATATGAACAGAAGGCAAAAGATGTGTAAAATGAGTAAAAAAAAAAGGTGTGGATTTTAAGTAAGAAAAAAAGAACTCCATCTGAGCATCACATTTGCTAATCAAGAGCTTGGGACTCTGATAAATTACTGCAACCTCTTTCCCTGCAGCACATACTACCTCTGCCTGAGGAAGATTTAGGACCAGAGGAAGAGTGGAAGAGTGAACATAACAGCAGTAAAAAGGAGGAGATACTAGGAATTGCATTTATAATTATAACTGCATTATTGTTATAGAGAATATTCTATTTGATTTTGAAATCTTTGAAATATTGAGATTTCAAATTTCTGGCTTGCCATAAGGTATGTTTCCTTTTTTCCCAAAACAAGATTCGGAGTTAGGATGCAGAACACACTGCAAACCTTGGAGAGCTCCACACAGACTTCTCCTTGAACCCTAAAAAAAAAAAAAAAAACCACTTTTACAATATTAGATGCTTTTGTGGTATAGAAATATGCCAATGGCTTGAGTCAAAGTTCTTGGGCCTTTTATTACTCCCTGGTTACACGCTGAAACAGAAATTAATTGCAGAACTCTTTCACAGTTTTACTCTTGTTGTTTCAGTCACACTGTGGCAATTGTAATATACTTGTGTATGTATGCATGTATTTTTATTGAAAACACTTGCATAGTTATTGGTCTCCGGTTTTCATCACTCTTCTGAAAGCGGTTTCATTTGGATTTAACTTATAAAGACCAAGGTAAATCCTGAAACAGGAAAGTCTGCCACCACCTAATTCATTTTTTACAGGTGATCCTATTTTATATGCATTCATATGTTGGTACATATGTATGTGTACACACACGCCAAATACTAGCTAAGAGTAATTTTTAAACAGTTATATGCAAGCAAAATTGGTCAGGGACAACTACTGATATCTATAGGAATGTTGAAGATAAAATTATTCTGTTAATAATGCTTTTTTTTTTTTTCCTAATATGGGAAACAACTTGACTCTCTGGGAAGACCTATTTTTTCTTCTCCTTCAACATCAACTTACTTCTACTTGGTGTGACCGAGTGTGATCACACTCGTGATCTGGTTATGGTCACTGTCTTCTAGAGGAAATAACTGAATTCCCTGGAGCTTGCTTTCCCCCTCTTTTTAAAATCAAAATTGCTTCAAAGCAACTCCAAAATTTGAAAGCAACTGTACTTTATTGTCAAGTAAGAAACTAAGCCTAGTTAAATATAGGTTAAGCAGCATACTCTCCTGTTCATCAAATCATAATTTAAGTTGGAAGGGACCAGTGAAGGTCATCTAGTCCAACTCCAAGCTCAAAGCTTGAAGGACTGACCTCTTTCTAAGATCCTATTGATGGCCACAGCGAGAGGCAGTAAATAGCTTTGCCTACACAGTTAAGCATGCACCACCAACAGCTAACATCTCATAATGAATTCACACAGAAAAAAATACAGTTTACATAAAATCACTTCAGAAGCTACATCATTGCAACTGAGCAACCATCATAAAATACTATGCTGTGAATTACACTATTTTCACAGTTCAGTGAGCTATAAATGTTAATGTAGTCCCATCAAAATAAATGTTAGGAAGCCAATTATGTGGCAGTGAAGAAAACTATAAACAACTTGCATTCTTTTCCTGCTAAAAGCAACAAATTCAGCTGTTCAAATTCAGCAGGAACAAGATCACTTAGCAATGCTTTTTACTGATAATATCAGAGCTACATATGCTGTTGCTGGAGTAAGCTTCCTCTGGGATTTGCTTTTATAATTTTCCAATCAATTCATCTCATATAATAAAACAAACAAACAAAATCACTATTCCTTTCCTTTGGTTGCATTAGACATTTTTGAGACCATGATTCTGCTCACCTCTGTAAAATGACAAAAAGAAAAGCCTAAGTAAAAGCAAAATCAATATGAATCAGCTCACAGTGCAAAAAGAATTCCTCTCCTCTTTTATTTCCATCAAGTTGTTAATCATGTTTATCAGGATTGTGTTTGTACTTCTAATTAAAGATAATTTAGAAATGAAATGAGAACTCACACTTCCCCTAGATTTTGCCCTTTGTTTCAGACAATGAAATACAAGCAAAACCAGAAGATACCAACTTATACCAGAAGGTATCACCAGAGAACATATTTCAGTAAGTAAAAATGATAAATACAGAAGAGTGATGCTTTTGGAAATAAAATACCTTTCCTGCTCACATTCAATCATTCTGTCTTTTAAATGATGTCAAGGATGATATTTGAGTAGATATTTGTACAAAAATATCAAGTGATACTCCTTAGGACAGCTGGAAGCATTTGGATTGATTTTTTTTTCCCCTCCTAGTGTTTTAGTTTTTGAATTATCTGTGCACGTTGTTTTGGGATGTGAGGGCAGAAATAAAGAGAAGGGAAAGATGTGTCTCTGCATTTTTTTCTTATCCTTTTCTCATGCACTCTGAAGTCTTTCCTTTCTGTTTCTTCTGAGCTGTGAAAAACAGGGTGCAGCAAAGATACCAATCTCCTTAACTGCATTTTCCCTCTGAATTAAGGAACTTGCTGAAGGATTTTGATGAATCTGATATAAACATACTACCCACTGGAAATCCTAAGTTAGAATATGAACTCAAGAAGAGGTATTAATTGGACAAAAGTAAGGCAGGATGCTTTCACCAAACTGAACCCGAATGAGTATCAAGGTTCTTTGGAAAAAAACTGCCAGTATTTAAAAAAAAACAGTATTCACCACTATTCATAGCAACCCATCTGAATTCTTCGAACACCTTAAACACTGGATTGCCAAGAAGGTTCTAAGATTAAAAAAAAATGCTGACAAGCACAACTATTTTCATATTATGGTGCATTTGGTTGCATTGGTGCATGAGCAAGTAATCTCTACTGAAGGACTATGCTACTTGTTTGACATCTTAAGGAAGCCCCACCTGTTTTTCTCTTTAAAAATACAGATATCTATTTGTCCTGCAGGGCACCTGGGTCAATCCTGTAAGTCTTCTGCTTGCCTTAAGAACCATTGCTGGTTTTTATACAGCACCTCAAAGGTCATCAAAAACCATACCCACAATGATGGAAAGACAACACTTGATAAGTACTAAGGTTAATGAGGGTTAAAGACTCCTGTTGTTTTATGGCTAGATGAATCTATGCTTTGCTTGTTTATTTCTGAGACATTTTTCTTTTACTGGACATTTTGCTTCGCCTATAAATAATGCATCGAAACAAACTGGTGTTCTCTCCACGCCCGAGTGTGTCCAAAGCCGTCACTTTGTTGGATGCTTTACCTATCCTACCATTCCTGAAGGCCCAGAGCATCTTTCCACATAATTCTTCATGGATGAAATCAAAAACCTATTCAGCAAGTGCAAGTTTCTGGATAAGGGGGTTATTGGAAGCCAGCAATTAAGTTTGCATCTTTTTTTTTTCTGAATTCTTCTAAAAGAGATTGTAATAGAGAGACATCCTCTTGTATATTGTGGTTTTTGGCATAAGCAAAGTATATTTATATAAATGATCCCAAAATTAATTCAATGGTATTAAAGAAACAAAGGGATATTATTCAAATATAAAGATTGACCTTTGTCTTTCTGACTTTATTCAAATGCCATCACTAAATTAAATCCCATATAAATTACACTTCTGCATTTAAATAACTGTGCAGTATAGATATAGCTACCATATTTTACTCCACAAAAAGCTGCATCATTTTTATAGGCAAAATGATTCTTCTATTTATTAAATGCAATTTGCACAGTGATTTGCCATAAAAAATACTTGTGTGCATGTGTAAATATATTTAAATGCATAACAAAATAAAAATAGGTATATTTTTAGAAGGGCCATTGTGTGTAATCTATGTATATATGAAGCAAGTTTCTGTGCACACTGTCAATGCAGTATGCTGCATGCGGTTTCCATCCTGTTCCTTTCAGTGCTTTTGGAATCAATTGAAGTCAAAACATCCTGGAAGAAAAGTTCAGTTTTTGCACCCCTGGTTTCAATTATTTTTAAATCTGACGCACAAACACAGCTTTTAAAGATATGTGAGTGGAGTGCCAAATAAGGATCTTTTGATTTTCTGAAATACATGTGGTTGAAATCTGAGACCTGCCTGCTGCCAAGCCACAGTATTTGGCAAAAAGTACTGGCACAAGAAAATAAGCCATTGTTCAGAGGATAATTCTAAGAGGAACTATCCTGCAAAAAGGAAAATGTAAATTCCCATACCCTAGCTCATGGTTATAGGACAATCCCATAATCCTTTGTTAAACACTTGAAATTTGAAATATAGATTCTAGAAATGTTTATCCAAGTTCTCAGAAGTATCTTTTTGATATAAACTACACTGAACCCTTTTTAAACTTTTCTACCTTAAAAAAAGAATGAAGACTATTTGAGATGGACTAATCCATTTTAACAGTCCTGTGCTGTAGGGGTTAACATAACCTAGTTTTACACCCAGTTCTTTCACTATTTTTGCCATTGACTTTAGTGATAAAAATAATCATAAGCTTGCAAACCAGCTTACGACAGAAGTATCTCACAGGGAAATACCCTGTCATTAGATAAAGGTCAAGCAACTTCACAATGGCAATTTCAGGTGCCAACAGATTATATTTGCTCTATGTATAAATATTAAAATACTTACAGGAACTGTCACTGAGTCAATTTTTCACCCATTGGCAGTCCCAGTTGTGATGGATAACCTTTTTCTTATGCTACTGACAGCTCAAAAATGACTTCTATTCCAGCTAGCTCTTCCTGAGGTGACAGAGAACAAGAAAAGCATAATAAGTATAAGAAGAGAGAGAAATCTGCTATCTGGATTTTTTGAAACGTAAGAGTTCTAAGAAATTATACAGTAGGAGATTTGATGACTAGTGGTTTATTCTAATGAAAGAAATAACACAGCAAATGACAAAAAGCATAACAGCTATTTCTCAGTAAGTCCAGTAAAGCCAGCCCCAACTTGGCATTCAAGAAGTGAGCATGCTCCTTCCAGCACTGCATGCCAGAGGCCCAAGTGAAAATATGGGAAAGGGACTTTAGTGAAAAGAAAATGTTTATTACCCAAGACTGAAGTTTGAGTTTTCTCACTCCAACCTTTGCTCCCTGACCAAAACTTTGTGGGTTTTGGGTGGAGGGATTTGTTTGTTTGTTTGTTTTTTAAATGACAGCTTACCACCCATCATTCACTACAATCAAAGTCTCAGTTTAGTTAGATCCTTCTTTGAGTAAAAGCATAATTTTCAGTATTTTATTTTTCACATATAAGAGCAATCACATCACTGACTTCTAGAGTATCTAAGGTGTCTGTATTAATACAACATGCCTGTTCAACCAACCAAAGGAAGAAACAATTTCAAATTGCCTGCTGAAAGGGTTCCTCCCCTCATTTAGGCATCTGCTCTAGAAACTTTAGGAAATTCATCATTGTAATTAGTTGTGTGGAAGCTTCGTTCTCACAGCTGGTATTGGCCAATAGGACAAACTGGTGTTTTTGCTCCAGACTACAAACCCATATCACATTGAGCATCACAGAGCTGCCTTGATGCATTTCCCAGCTAAGTATCCCAGCTAAGAACTAGAATAGAACTACAATTTCATCAAATACATGATTGCAGCCTCTACTGATCACCTGGAGTAAGGTTACCAGAGAGAGCAGTTTTATTGCACACTGGGTGTTTTATTGCATTACTATTGTTATTAAGAATACAGTTGTCTGACTAATGTCATCCTAGCAGGAAGGACTCTCCACATTGAGTATTAGTTTCTTATGATTTAAACAGGTAGACGTGAGCTGTCTGGGAGTCTAAGCAGATGAGGAGTCCAAATTAGAAAATCTAAATCATTTCTTTAAGAACAGTTCTTGATAGAAAAAGGTACAAATACACAATATACTTCAGTACACAGCCCAGTAGGCAACTGCTAAAGGAGCCAAATCTGTCTTGAGCCTCAGCAGGCAGAGTCCAGGCTAGAACAAATATGCTGATCCTGCAATGCTTCACCAGGCAAAGAGGCACATGGAAACTGGAAAGGACTTATAAAAAGTCTGTGGGCCAACCTTCATAGGCTAAGAAATTTCTAGGAAGTTCAAGCTGGCAAATAAAACAAATGCAAACACAAAAGCAGCATCTGCTGACATGACAGCACTTGTACATCTCCAGAAATGACATTCTAGCCCAGTCTACTGTATCTATTGTTGTATCTAAAACCCTAAGTTTAACTGAGTCTTCGAGTAAGACAGCGTAAAAGGATTGTAAGAAAACCAGAAAACATTTTTTGAGACATTGCCATGCACTCATGCAAAATGCTGCTTCACAAACACCAGCGTATTCCCCCTACTCTATGGCATCTATTCATTTGACTTTGCTTTATAACTTTTTTATAACTTTAAGACGAGGCACTTACATAATGTGAGATTACTCCAGTGCCTTTTTTTTCCACCCTAGGGTATTTTTTCTCACATTGCTTTGTTTCTTAAATAATTTACTCTTCCTGCTCATCTTTCGGTCGGATGAACATCGCTCTATAGCAATACATCATGCTTGGGGTGACGTAGTATAACCATGTAGTGACATAGTGTGGACAAGCCCTAGACAGTGGTTAGCAGAACAGTGTTGCGTGTGTGTAGGCGCACACCAGTGTGCACATATGTGCGTGTGTTTGCACTGAAAGGAAACAGAGCAAAACTAAAGGCGATGCCTGTCATCTGGCTTCAAGTCTTTGTTATGTCAATACTCTGAAGTAATCTCAACCAAAATATTTTCTTTTGATGCAATAGAAACATTAATGCATGATAGATGCATTTGGAAATTATTTATCACCCATTAAGGAGTCTCTAAATAGAACTGATGTGAAACACAGACTATATGTAAGTTCTATAAAATAACTCCCTTACTTTCTGAGGTACTGAAAAACTCTCATGACATCCAGAGCTAAAAAGTTAAAAGTCACAAAGATTAAACTGTTCAAATGAAGTCTTCAGACATGCATTTTTTTCAGAATTACCTTCATTCAGGCATTCCCATTTCACTCAATCTGCTCATTTGGTCTTTTAAGTCTAAGCTTTTCTTCAAAGACAAGGTATAGAGAGTAAACCTAGGAAGGGAGAAGGTTTAAACTATCAGAAAGCTATACTGACACAAATGGCAGATGACTGCCTCTCCCCATTCTCTAGGTATAGGGAGAGGGTTTCAGTATGAAGGAGGCCACTTCCATATAGTAGTAGCCAGCACCGCTGCCTCCAACTGCCAGCAACATTGCCTTGTGGAAGCATCCTTGTGGATGTTTCCTTGTGAAGTCTTCTAAAACATGTAACCTGTAATATTTCTGAGGAGACAATATGGAAATGATTCAGCTAAACAAAGTAGGCAACTAATTTCACCCAGGGCCAAAAGTGATTTCTTTAGCAGGTTTGTAGTTTCACACACATTTTTTTGTTTGTTTGCTGATTCTATTTTATTACTAAAAGCATGCAGATTGAGACCAATTTGGCTTGTCCTCTTCAACTCTGAAGAGTATCAATCCTACCCCAACAGGAGTAAGCAGATCTGCGTGCTCATTTTCCCCACTCTTGTCACACACAATCTGTCTTGTCAGAAAATGTCTACTGCCTGGAAGTAAATATCCCACTTCTAAATATATGGTTCATGAGAAAAGTGAAATTTGTTAGGAATTGTTAAATAAAACTTCTTTGTCATGATGGATGAGCTCCACTGTGTAAACTCTGGAGAGAAGGGCTGTTTCTAGCAAGATTCCCACGAGAAACCTGGCAATCTGCTTCTGTTTCATGTAAAATCATAGTGGTGCTCACAAACTGGATTTATGAGGTTTATCAGATATATTAGCATCTGTATGATTAAATATGAAACTGAACAAGATTATGACTACTGAATGATCACTGGCCATATAGAGTAATGTTTAGACATGTCAAATAGAAAATGAAATAAACAAAATCAAATGGCAGAAAAAAAATTCAAATATTCTACTACCAGTATACTAGCAAAAATAAGTATCCTTAAAAGTGTACTTCTGTTCACTGTAGGCACTGATTATTTTTTTGCTATAGGTAGGCTAATCAGAGGCTTATCAACAACAATTTCATCAGGTGCAGCGCTACCAGACAGAGACTCCAGCATGTTCAGTTGTTATGGTTTTTGCTACTGAGTGACTCTATGCATTTACAAAATAATGTTTTTCATATCCCCAAGGAAATGTATTCCATGTGGTGAGAATGTTCAGCTCTGACTCTGAACTCATATACTGTACTATAAGGCAAATTTAAAATGAATAAGGCCATTCTTGGGTTAAAAAGTCAAGGATGACCTGTCAGTTCTGTTCACACAGGATCTGTGGTTTCCCACAGAAATAAATATGCATTTCTAACTCGATAGGCAGCTAGATCCCACTGATATGTACCTCTCCTGGCATTTGGTCTGCTTTTTTTCTGTGCTGAAGAACACCAATCTAGTTTTGTTATATTTAAACACTACTAGTAGAATCAGATTAAATAAACTTGAGCTAAATAAGAGTTGGTTATTTAGCAGCACCAACTAACATCACATAACTCTTATTAGCACCTTGGACTGAAAAGTTTCAAAGCTATTTATAAATTGTCAGTTAAGCTTATAAGCATAGGGAATATTATGAACTCTGCCTTACAGACTGGGAAAAACACACGTGCTCTGTGTCCAATGTCCAACATCACAAAACAAAGTGGTGACAAAACTGTAAAGAGACCTTGACTCTGTTAAGTGTTTAAACTAGTAGATGAGAGTAACAGCTAGCCAGCTTCCCACACACAAAGGGAGTTTTGAGGTTGATCTCTTCAGTTATTTGGCATTGAAATACTTGCAAATTTAACAACTTCAGCTACAACTTCACTAAGAAAAACATTTCACAAGTGTGTCAATTTCTTTATAAAGAAATCTACTCTCCCTGTAACCTGATCCACTACCTTGACACTAGTGATGTAATCCAGGGCAGAGGCTCAGAGTAGCATCTGGTAAAACATGATGATTCAGTGGAATCTGGTAAAACAAGAACTGGAAGGGCCAACTATATCTTTGAAGGAATTCCACTGAAGCTTGAAAAGGAAAGTCAGTACAACGATGCCAACAAGATTACATCAGGGATTAATCTCGCCTGCAACTGACTTCACCTTCTCCTCTAACTATTCCACTTTGAATCCCATTAACTGGCTACACAGCATCATTACTCTCAAATTAGAACAGCATCCCTGACTTCAAGGTTTCACTCACCTCTCTCCCAACAGCTTAATCTTAATTCCCGGGACTGTCTGGCTCATACACTGCTAGCTCACCTCCCCTTTGCTTCCTTCTCCCTTCTGTCTCACACAACTAGGATTTCAGAGTTGCTTGCCATATGCTTTCTGTGCAATCGGTGGTACACTGCGCAGGATCTGCTCTTTTTTCAGGTTTCCCTTCTCCTTCCAGGCACTGGCAGAGCGAGCCAGCTTGATAACTCTTCTTTTCACCCCAGTGCTCTACAGTTAAGTTTCTAAAAGAAATTTTACAGGTTCTTCTGGGTGATCTCTAGCCAAACACCTTCTTACCATACTACAGAAATACAGAGATTAAATGAAATCTTTCCACTTAAACTTTTCTCCAGTTAAAAAAAAAAAAAGGCGGGGGAAGGAAGAGAGAAAGGGGGAAAAATAGCTTTTACTTCACTGAGCAATTTCACAGATTGTCTCTTGATCAAAATGATCAAAGTTTTGGCATGGGCTTTATGGTGGATGCACAGCTGGGGAGAAGCTTGTCTGGTATTCTGCTACTGATTACTTTGTTTAGGCTACCAGAATTAGTTTTTAGTATTTTTAAAGGAAAACTCTGAAACTTTACTGGAGAAAAGGAAGGGATTCCAACTTAGTTTTAGTAAAAGATATTGTATTAGTGTATCATACCCTACTCCATGCCCTCTCACCAACACCAGGGAGAGAGCTTTCTTGGAAGCCACAGAAACATCAGAAAGCCAAAGAACAGAGCTAAAATCTTCCCAATGAAGCATCCAGGTAAAAAAAAAAAAAAATACAAAATTAATGAAACAGAGTACAAATAAAGAATAATTGGTGAAATGGGTACTTGACAGATCATGAGATATGACATGCCTTTTTTTGTTGCTGTTTAACATAATTTTTATTTCTTCACTTCAGGATCCAACAGAGACTGAAAGGGTAGTAGGGAAATAAAATGAGATCAAATGGTCACATTAAATCGATATTCTGAGCCTTCAGTTCTAACATATCCAGCAGTTATGGTTTCAGAGCAAACCCTCAAAATTCCTTCCATTGAGTTTACAGCCAGCCTGGAGTTACTAGTCAAAGACCCAAGTTACCTTCCCTTTCCCTGGAGGACTTCAGTTAAAATAATTATCAGGCTTAGTAACAAATTTGCCAGTGAAAACTAAGAGAAATTGGGGGCTGCTGTAAGTGAACTAGTGCTGTAAGTTTTTTCATAACCTGGACTATCTCTTAATTCAAGCAAACATTTCCATTAGTACCTGGCCTCTCAGTCAACAGTACCTGAGATTTCTCTCATGGGGTTACATAAGCAAAGGAGGACAAAAGGGAAAGCTGCTCTCCACTCTTCCATAGGATTCCTCTGAACTCAGTAGCAGGTAGGGAAAGAAGATCCTTTCCTCTTATCTTCTTTCACTCCTCTTCACTCCCCAGCCACATGCTTCCTTTCACGTTCTTACACACATTCCCTATAAAAAACAGCAGTTACAGCAATTGCTGATTTGAAAAGTAAATGGGAAATGTTTAGTCTATTCTTAGCTGCCTTTACTGCAATTTAGCAGCTGCAGAGAGAGAGCCAGAGACATGCGGACATGCAAGCAAGAGACCACAGTTTGGGAGCCTCTGTGCTACTCTGAGATCTAGCACCAGGACTGTACTTCAGTTTAGAGGCCAAGATCTCAATGAGGAAGCAGGATTTGAATCAGAAGGCAGATAAATAAATGCAAGAAATAAGGATATCCTGGTAGGCTAGAGATCTAAACACATCTTCAGTATTGAGCAGAAACCACCAAGGCAGACAGAAAAAGAGAAGCAGGGGATCAGAAAACCTCACTCTGCTCTGGGTTTGTATGTTCTGTGCCTACACACCATGGTAGCTCCTTTTCCCCTCTTTCTTACTGCAGCCTCCAGGCCCACCATTGCTCCACATGGATGCAAGGGCAGAAGACACCACATGCCTGGCTGTTTCCAAGGTGCAGTGACAGGCCAGACATGATTTGTAGCAGGGGGCCAGAAAAGAGTGCAAATAGAATAAACAACTCCTGCACTAGGACAAAAAGGAAGCATCTAGGCTGTCTTTCTTCACTCTGCTCAACCACTGGTTTCCACAATAACAGTAGAAGCTTCCGGCCTTTGACTTCCAGCCTCAGCTGGATCAATAGCTTAAAAAAATAGCAGAAAATGACCACATAAGCAGGAACAACATAACCACATCAACGTCACTTCTAAGATGGCTAAAACTGAGAAAAATACTAGATGGAAAGAGCAAAACCTCAGCAGATCCTCTATAAGCAAAGTAATTATTTAAAATACCTTTCCCAATAAATTCAAATTGGAGAGCAAGCGTGCTCCGCAGAATAATCCTGGAGTGTGTTAAAGAAAGGCTAGTTGATAAACACCTTCTACAGGTGGGTAGAGTTAACCTTTGTNAAATTCAAACTGGAGAGCAAGCATGCTCCGCAGAATAATCCTAAACCAGGCTACCTATTTTGGACCCTGCAAAAAGCCAGGGTGCTTTAATGGAAAACCAAGGTGTAAGAGTCACTACAAAAACGCAAGATCCACACACCAAAGTGATGTGGGATTTGTCATTTGGAAAGAGGCAGGGGAAAGGCTCTGAGAGTTAGTCATATTACCATGACATTAGCTGATCAAACTTCTTTCCTCAGAGAGTCACTGGAGTGTGTTAAAGAAAGGCTAGTTGGGAAACACCCTCTACAGGTGGGTAGAGTTAACCTTTGTTCTGATACAAACTAAGAAAATTTCAACCAACAGAGCTGCTTTCGTTTATGCTGGCAGAAAATTTGTCAGTTGAACTACCAGAAATTTAAGTAGCCCATCAGAGTATACAAGAGAATTATATTGCAGCAAGAAATAATTTCCTTTAGAAATACTGAGGGGAAAAAAAAATAAAAAGAAAAATGTAAAAGAAAAAAAAAAAACAGGCTTATGTGTATTTGATTGTAAAATTGTAAAAAATAGGCCAAAATTAACCTGTTCATCATGAAAAATATAAACTTTTCCTTTTATATTTGAATAATAGTGTGTTTTATGACTGCCTCCCATTTCAAATTATGTTCTGTCTCAATGTCTGGCACTTTAGAAGATTAAACCCACTAGTGTTTATTTTAATAGCAATAACAACATCTAACGAGAGGATCAACAAAACTTTTTCAAATAAAAGACTATGCTAATGATATGGCTGACATTCCCAACAAAATTGCAGATTTGCATGTATTTTGTATGAACTCATAACTCAAGTCACAACACTTATTATTGCTGTTCAAAGCACTATCTAATTGCATTAAGTAACTAAGGAAAGACATCACCTATGTCATGTTCTTACTCATGGATGTTACTCCAGCAAAGACAATCTCCCAAATCACAAAAACATTGACCAATATAGTCAATATGACCAATAATGACCAATAATGCTTATGGTGCAACTCAAAAATTAAGTTGCTTTCCTTTCTTTTCTCTCAGAAAACAGGACTCACACTAGCTGACTAGCAGGCAAGAAAATAGGCAAGAAAATAGACACCTGTGAAAGGGGTTCAGCTGCAGATTTGACAACATGCTACTGTGCTATCTCAGTTTTGCCAGGTAGAAACTCTACCTCTGCTTCTTTGAGTACCACAGGTACCAGGAGTAATGGCTCTTCCAGCTCAATGTGAAAGTGCTCTTGCAAGCACATTCCTTGTTCAGAAAGCTAGTGGTTTGTCTTTCCTCCAGATTGGCTTACTCATTCCAAATGATTTTAAAGAACTTTGCACTTTCTTTAAGATGACATTTTCTGAATTATGAAAATTTCAAAACAGATGTTCAGGATAAAAATGTCTGATATTAAAAGCATAACTTTTTTTCTTATTTTAGCACTAGAATGCTCTCTTAAGGGAAGCAAGATTCATCATCTGGTCACAGAATATTGCTTTAAGGCTGGATCACTGGAGCACTGGAAACATTTAGCAATATTGGTGAGGGGAGAGGCGGGGGTCTGTGTACTATAAAACCTCATGTGAATTTGAGGACCTCAGAACTTAACTGGATGTTCAGCAAAAGTTATCAGAAATGTGCTATACTTAGGAATATGCAATATTCTATATTAAAAATATTCAGAATATTTTAAAATATTCAAGCTATTTACTATAAAGAAAAAATCTTTGCAAGGATCTATTTTGTAATGAATTTGATTACTCTAAACTGACCATAGTTATTGGCACTTATAGGATAGACCCTAACTTTTGTGTTATTGCCCTACATATCACAAATTATCTTTCCTTATTAGCTACAAAGTTGTTCTTCTTGTTACAGGCTTTCATTATTGCTATGTATACTCTAATTTTTTTCATAGAAAAAGTATAGGGTCATGATTTGTGTTTGTAAATAGCTGTGAATGTTTTTTAGAGGTCAGGTAAAATTTTGTAATTGTATGCCACAAATTTCACAAGAAACATAAGCAACAGAAATCATTCTGCTAATTAGCTGTGAAATTTATCTACGTGCTTGAAAAATAGGGAGACGAAAAACTTGTGTTCCAGAAAATCTAATAGAATTGGAAATGTCGGCAATATTAGAGAACTAATGGAAGTACCAACAAAAACCCTCATGGGCTACACTTTAAGACACAAAGTCAAAAGGTCAGTAATTCATATCCATTTCCTAGTATTATTTTCTTTAATAGAAAGGACATTTTCCCTCCTGATTGGAAGTAGCGCCAGAGTCCATTCCTGTGAGCTGATCCCCAAAAATCCATTTGGGGACTCATGCAGAGCACCTAGGTCTGTTGTTTGCAAAACATGTCAGATCACTCCATAAAAAGAAACAGACTGAAGAGTTCTGGTAACTGCCTGACACATTAATTTATAAGATTTATGACTTTATATAAAGGTAGGATTAGCACAATATATAAAATTTCAGACTGCTGACAGAACATTTACAAAAGAAAAAAATGTTTTCAGTAATTTGGAAAAAAAAATCCTTAACGTTTCCCCAACCCACATATTTTTTCCTTGTAATACTCCCTTATCTTTTGACATGGCACCTTTACCAGCAAGGCCATCTCTCCTGTCTATTACATCTCATTCTCTGCAGGGGCAAACTATTCCAGACCTGCATCATGTAACTAACGCAGTATAAGTTCAAATGAGAAACTGACAAAGATGTTCCAGTTTCCCAGATTTTGGGTCCTGTCTGTCCTTTATTAATCTTAAATTTTCATGCAATGTCAAGTGTATGCACCAGTTATACACACACCACCAAAAAAAAAAAAATCCACCCTAGCTCAATAGGAATTCCAACCTACTAATATATACTCATTTGATATTACACATATGTACCTTCTGCAAACCTAAATGTAAGCAATTATGGATTCCAAATGCAACATGCCCCAGTCCCTCTCGTTAATGGTTTTCCCTTAATTTGAGTGGAAATAGCTTCACATTTTCAGGGGGCGATAAAGCAAAACTAACTGCTAAGCCAGTCATATGCTTGAAGATAAAAACATATTTGCAAACTAGAGGTGATGTAGATTTCATAATTCTACTTCGTTATTATTATTATTATTATTACTACCAACCATCTTCCAAAGCTTGATCAAAGGAAACCCCAAGCCTGCTATATTTTTTCCCAAATGCAAGCTCTGATGGAAATCCACATCAACTCCTGATAGCCATACCAAGTTCATTCTAATGGATTTACACTAGGCATAATGCAGCAATAATCCCCATGATGAAATCTAAATCATAAAAGAACCAAATTAAAGGATAAAGCGAATGAACACTGAAAAAAATATCATTTGAAAAAAGTAATTTGAATATGAAACTGACTTTATTAAAATTTGCTATGCTTTTATATTTATTTTGCACAATTATTGGGCCACATGAATTTCTTTCTAATGTAAATTCACAGAAAGCAAATTTAAACAGTTTAAACTGTCAAACCTCATAGGTGATTGTGAAAATGGACTGGACGCTGTTCCATTTTGCACTATAGTTTATCCAATCAGGAAATAGGAAAAGTTTTACGTGGCTGCAATAAACAGAGAATTATTCTCTAATTCTGCTGTTGCAGCTCAAATCCAGTAGTATTAAAATATTGGCAAGCTTCACATAGACAAATTGCTGTCATTTTAAGCCTTTTCTCATTTAGATCTGCTCTGAACAGTTAATAATGTGAAGTAGTACTGAACAGAGCAGTGGCCCTTAATAGTCTGTCAACTTCTCGAAGTTACTATATAAAGTGAAGCTTGGACTGGTGTTAACTTAGACTGGCAGAGAAGTCTATATACACATTTGCAGACTGCCACATGAGAAATTTTTTGCTGAAGGAATTTCACCTATATTTTCAAAACATTAAGGTAAGCAAGATACTTCAATAGATCTGTACAAAAGTCACGAAGAAAATTAAAGAAAAAGTAGTTGAGTTCATTACAAATTATTCTCTTTTCTACCTTAGAAAGCTTGACCAGGTTTTTTTTCCTACTTTAGACAGCACTCTGACTAGATTTCCACAAAGCTCATTCGTTCTCTTTCCTTCCCAAATGCTTTTTCAGATCCTAGGAAAGTATAAGCAGCTTTTATATCCACACATGAAGATAAGATAGGGATTTCAGAAATGAATGTTTTCTTGAAGTACAGATGAAATAGAAAACTAATTATGGCACCAGCCTGTTGAAAACTAATTATGGCACCAGTGCAAAGACCTGTGATTTGGGCTCCAACTAACTAACTCCACTAATAAAGCTTATCCTGCCTCCCACTGCAGGGATGGCAAATAAGAACAGAAATAAAAGTGAAGCCACTTGAAGCATCATCCTTCTTTCTAGACCTGCCTAAGAAGCATTTTTAGAAAAGTCACATCCCCACATCACTGCAGTCTCAGAATCCTTTCTGAAGCCTTTTTTATACCACATGGAGGGTGGGGGAGAGGGTCCCCACCAGAAGACAACACTGGCAGGAAAGCTTGCTTGTTTACTGCAGAAAGTAGTTTAAAGCCATCTTCAAAGCATGATATACTGATGAAGGCGGATGAAAACATGATATATTGATGAAGGTGGAAGATATATGAGAGTGATCCTTTTCTAATGTACATTCAAATGCAATGATGTGCATCAACTACATAAACATTAGAATATTTCAGAAAGAGGCATATATGAAAAATATGAGGTGATGAGATTATCTATACACTTGTAGGATCCCAAATCTGTCACTTTTTCTCTTTAGAAAATTACACAAGAAATGAAATAAAAATGTGTTTTTCTAAAAAAATGGAAATGTACAGCACACACAAAAAAAGAAAGTAGAATTTATAATTTAATGCTAATATATGCCTGCTAATCTTATGCCCCACAAGTTAATAAACTCATGAACTGTTGTATATTCAAAATGTGTTAGCCAGCAATCCATAAGAGTTTGGTATCTAGATGAAAAACAAGCTTAAAACTTCAGTGCCATTCAAATGAGCTGCCCCTTCTTTTGTGTGTGTGTGTGTATTCTGGCAAAGATTATGTTTTTGCTGCCACAGAACTGTCACTCATTCTCTCTCTCGCCACCCAAGAAGTGGCAATTCTTTTCCAAATTTCTGCTTGATGTATTGTGATATACAATGAAACGTCAGGTAGCCAGTCCTAATTGAGGCGCAACATCTTGAGACAGACTGTAGAGGCTGAGAGCAAATATCACAGCAACTCAAAGAATCTCATATANAGGTTATATCATCACTTCAGCCATCTGACTTGAACTAAACACTTGGCCAAGCACCAGGAGTTAAGTCACTGGGGCGGAAGACATGGTTTGCAGATTTGGAAGAGCAAAGTGGCAGACAAGGGGACAAAGAAGAGGAGAATCAAATCCCCTACTACAAAATGTGAGGTTAATGAGTAGATGGCATTTGGGGAGAAGAGAATGGTGAAGGACAGAGAGGAGAGTGGGGAATTTTCCTTACGATAAGACTAATTCAAATAACTGAAAGGATTCCCTAAAGTTTTATGAGTAGAAAAGAGAGTCATAAATCTCTACTGTTGCAAACACTTGCACATGATAACGGCTCCTGCTCTTGTTTAAGCTGTGTGGTAGAAGATTAAGAATTTAAGCAGACAGAGCAGGAGGAGGGGCAATAAAGCAACTTAGGAACCCAGAAAAATGTTCAATAGATTTTAATTTGGGGAGAATATAAGTAGACTACAGAAAGATTAAATCATAGAAAACTTCCAACTGGAAACCACTAACTAGTTATGTTCTCATTTTGCAGAAACTTTAAGCTGTGTGATTATTATTGAAATCCATATGACAGGTTACAGATTTCTATGTTAAACCACTATATGCATACTTTGCTAATTAGGTATTCAAACAATCCTGTCATTAAGTCTTAAAAGATACCTATCTTGCTACATTACTTTTATCGAAATACCATAAAAATATAACAAAAATAACAAATATATTTACTTGCATTTGTGTTCCATGATTAAATCTAAAGAAACGTGCTTGTAATAAACTTCAGCATTTAGCATAGAGCAACTGCGATCAGAATAGAGCAACTGTGAACTAGGTCTGAATTAAATCTTGATACTTATACTGTGCAAAGTGAAATTCAAAGTGTTGCAACAATCATCTGAGCTACACAGAGTAAAATCCAGTAAATATAACATAATGACACTAAAAATGTAGGAAATAATGTGCTTTTATATTTTCTGGGAAAAAAAAGACCACCACTGCTCTTAACATTTCCTTCTGGAGCCCAGGAATGCCTTTCTCATCGACGTTTTGCACAGCACCAAGCGCAGGAGGGTGGTTCTTCTCTAGCACAGTGAGTTGCCATTGCTCGCCCGCTCGATCTGCCACTGGTAGAGGGGCCCCTTAAGCAAGACAGGGGCAGCAGCGGCCTCCTCCGAACACACTGCTGTGGTGAACAAGGCAGCCTCACAGGGTAAGGATGAATTACCAGGTTTGAAGATGACATCTGGAGTGAAAGGCTTGAAAATGCCATTTAATGTGCTTATTTTACATGCTTGTGGAAGAACTTTGATCAGATGGTAGATTTGCAAGGGGTTTGCTGCTGAGGAGGTGCATTTTACAAAGCATCAGATCTGTACATCTCACAGGTGAAAGGCTGAGCAAATGGAGCAGAAGCTACCTATCAATTAGCAAGGTGGATTAGCACATGCAGACATGCAGAAACCAGTACGTGCTACTGAAAAGCAGGGAAAAAACAAACAAACAAACAAAAAAACAACTAAGCACATAATAGAAGCTACCACCTCAACAAGGAAATTTTCATTTAAATATATGGGCTGGATGGCTTTAAAGACAGCATGCCACCTGAAAGGCCAAAAGGCTCACTCCCTTATCACATTCATTTCAAATTTCCACAAGGGGACAATTCATAATAGTTTTTGAATTGCTGCTGTTGCTGTGCTGCCTGTTGTTCCTCTGCACAGAAGTTATTTGTGGGGTGGATTTTGGAATAGCTGCACAAACCTACTGCTAAGTAAAAACACTTATAACTGCAACTACACTTGGCCTCACTGTAATTCAATATATTTGGTATCTCTTAGCCATCTCTGTTATGGTAAGCATATTACACACTAACAGCCAGTTCCAATTCGGAAAATAATACTGATTTTCTTAAAAGCCACAGAGTTTGGTAGTTTTTTCCTATTACATTTTAATTTTTGACATGCCAAATATTTTTGCTGCAGTTTGATACAATGTTCATTCCATTTAGACTATGAATAACTCATTAAATAACACATAGGAAAACCAGATGAATATACATATTTTTTCTTTCAAACACCATAGACAAGATTAATTGCAGATATGTTTCTGAGAATCTGGAAAGCAACTTGATTAATCTAACACAAACTCCTTAAAATACACCACATGAAACAACACGCCAAGTGCATTTTGCAGGAAGCTGGGAGGAAGCCGTGATCCACAGATGCTCTTAGTTAAGATGTCAGCCTGCAAAGCATTCAGAGATCACTGAAGCAGGTGCCTAAGACCTTTGCTAAACTGAGGCCTAAATGAACACACCCTGGAAGACAAAAAACCCCAATCTACAAAGCAATATAAGCGATGCAGCATTTGGCATCAATTTAAAAGATGATTCTCAAAAGTCAGTATGCTTGAAAAGGGGTTCGGTTTAATACTTGCCCTGTTTACCTTCGGTCCTACTCCCCATGTTTACCCTCGGTCCTACTCACCCTGTTTACCCTCGCTTCTACTCCCCATGTTTACCCTCAGCCCTACTTGCCCTGTTTCCACTCTGTCCTACTCCCCATGTTTACCCTCAGTTCTACTTGCCCTGTTTACCCCCGGTCCTACTCCCCATGATTACCCTCGGTCCTACTTGCCCTGTTTANTACCCCCGGTCCTACTCACCCTGTTTACCCTCGGTCCTACCCTCGGGCAAGAAGGACCGAGGGTAAACATGGGGAGTATGCCTAAAGGAACAGGAGTAAGACCTGACATCCAAAATCATTTAGAACCCCTTAGCATCGTGATTCAGAAACCTTCATCTATCCATCTTCCTCACTGACACATGCTAACATGGACAGAGTAAGTGTCCTCAGGAAAACGTAGAGTGAAGCATACATGGCAGAACTAAAAGTAAAGTGCAAGCCTGAAACGGCTCTACACCACTACCGTTGTTACAGAAATAGTCATTATCTTGGAAGGGCACAAAGAATTTGAAATTACTTAGAAGAGGAAGAAAAGGATAGAAAGGGACAAGTTATTTGAATTCCAATGGGAAAAGAATGAGAGAGGTGTTTAAGAAGTCAAACTAATAATGTTTATACAGCTTCAGATGGGAAACAAATGAAGTAGAAATCTCCTTGCCCAAACAAAGGAGAAGTATATATGAATTTTAGCAATCACATAGGCACTAAAATTAGCATAAACAGCTAAAATATGACAGATGCTGCTTCCCCTATAATGGGTCACTGACAGCCACTGACTACTATGTAAGGGTAAAATAATACTTTGACACATGAGAAAACTCCTTGCTAGGTAACTACCTTTGAACAAATTATTTATTCTATAGCTAGGTTTCATTCTCATGTTTAGTAGTAAATAATTAGTAAAATTTCCACATGTCCTTTCCCACGTATAATCTCAGAAATTATCTGCCAGCTAGCACATGAATTCATGGACTACAGAATGATACCATGGGAATTACTATTTATTAAGCTAACCAGAAAAAAGGGTTTTAGAATTTTCACAAACTCCAAGCAAGAGCAATGTAAACATTCAACAATATTGTTAATGAGGTCTCCAAGAGGTTTTCAATCAACAACTTTCAAAAAGAAATCCAAGGAGTCAGAGTAATTCTGTCAAAATTAATGAGACTCAAGTAGCTTTGCATCAAAGGTACATAAAACTAACTCATTAACTGGAAATCTTAAACTGTCCCAAATTTTCCTCAAAAGCAACCAATACCCACGATCATGTATTTTTGTTGGTGTTTTTTTGGTTGTTTTGTTTTCATTTTTTCCCTGCGGTAACTTGTTTTCAGTCCATAACAACCTCTTAGAGCTTTCCGTAGGTCACTAGTGCCTCCACTAGACAAGATGCATCTTTAATTGCCCAGTTAAGGAGGCTTCTGACAATTTTGCCTTGGTAGAGCTGGAGTTAAGAGAGACAGTTATGAATGAGTAACAAACTATATACGCACTGCAAACAAATATTTGCAACAGAGATGTCTGGAAAAAAAAATGGAAAATAGTATTCTCTGATCGAGCCCTATCTTCTGTCTAGGCATGGGTCGCAAACCCTTTTGCTAAGGAGCAGTACAACTAGGTAAGAAGCACAATAAACTGCTGGCAATTGGCTATTCTTAAGACAAAGCAATGTTATGGAGTCTCTCAAAAAGGGTTAACAGCCATTCACATATGTCTGCATTATGTTTGTTCATTCGTGCAAATGATATTTTTATTAATTGCATTCTTATGTGTTACCATGAAGAAAAATATATCACTTTACTCTGTTGTTATAACACATTACCAGTTTCCACTAAGAAATCCGCAATCAGATCACTTTTTTAAATATTAAACAAAAAAAGGTTACAAACCACCACCAGAATTTTTTCAAACAGCTTTTTCAAAAAAAAGTACAAATAATTATACTCTGACATAATGTTTCTTTATCAGATGGTAGCCATTTGTAAAGACCTTGAGCTTGTTAACACTGCAAATATATAGCTACATACGGTTCCTACATGCTTTTCTTAAAATCCTCTCATAACTCAAATGTAGCAAAGAATGAAAAAAGACTTAGAAAGAAACAAAAACGTGGACCATAAAACTATAACAGTAAGTTGGATGTATATTTCCGTCAATTATACTAAATGGTGAAGCTGTCAAAAAGGAAAACTTCATAACAGAAGGTCATGCGTTATTTCTGTTCGTGGATTTTTCCCCATGTTTTCAATAAATTGTTTCACTTTAGGAAAAAAAAAAAGGCTATGCTAATGTAACAGCCATATGTTAAACTGTTAAAGAGGTTAGCCTAGCTTTCACAGATTCTTAAATTCGGCTACAGCTTGCTTGCATCTGGTCTTTGTCTAGATTTTTTTCGTGGCATGGAAAGAAATCTAAATTATGTAGCAGTGTCACAGAGATCATGCAGCATATATTCAGTCCAAAATAATATACAGGATTAGGAGTCTAAACATTTTAATAGGCTTCTTTTAAAAAAAGCTGGACAATGCACCAGCAAATACATTTGAGAACAATCCTGCCTTGAAATACTGATGTAGATGATCTAACCAGCATTTTTCATTTCTACTTTCCATGATCTCTCACTTTCTGTTATCTCATTGTTCCAGTTCGCCATACTTGCAGATTATTGTTTAGATTCAACAATGCAGAAGTCTGATGTAAAAGCTCCAAGAGGCTCAGCATTATTTGGGAAACCAACAGTGCCCCTGTCTATACTCTTCTACTCGCGCTCCCTGCACCTGCTCTGCTTCACCCGTGATGAACTCACGGCTTTGCAGAAGCAGCCCCGAATCCAAGCAGCAAGACTGCCCCCAACCCTCACATTTCCAACTAGGCCATCTCTGTTAGGATCAGGTCTAGCAGCGCCTCTCCCCTTGTTGGCTCATTAACTACCCGCATCAAGAAGTTATCTGCAATGCTCTGCAGGAACCTCCTGGACTGCCTGCTCCTAGCTGTGTGATTATCCCAGCAGACACCAGGGTGATTGAAGTCCTCCAATAAGGACCAGGGTCTGGGATCGTGAGGCTTCTGGCAGTTGCCTGTAGAAGGCCTCATCCACTTTCTTGCCCTGCTCAGGAGGCATGTAGGAAACACCCACAACAGTGTCGCCCCTATTGGCCTGCCCTTAATCCTCACCCACAGGCTCTTGACACACACTTCGTCCTCCTCTAGACTGAACTCCATACATTCCAGTTACTCTCTCACATCCAGGACAACTCTGCCAGCTCGCCTTCCTGGCCTCTCCTTCCTGAAAAGCCTAAAGCCATCCATGGCCACATGCCAGTCAAGAGAGCTGTCCCATCATGTCTCAGTAATTGCAGTGAGATCGTGGCCCTGCAATCGCACACACATCTCCAGTTCCCCTTGTTCCCCATGCTGCATGCATTTACACAGAAGCATTTGAGTTGAGCTCCCAATGCAGAGAGGCGTCTCATTCTAGCTGGGGCAGCTGCAACTTGACTACGTGGGCCTTCGATAGTTCTCACATTTTCCCATTTGGGCACCCTTCACAGGCTCTGGAGTGAGGCTAGTGAGTGGCATGGCAAGCCATCACCTACTGTATGACCTGCTTCCCCGATGATAACCTCCTTGAATCTAGTTTAAAGCCTTCTCCATGAGCCCTGTCAGCTCATGACCCTCTTCCCCCTTTGAGAAAGATGAATCCCATTAGATGCCATCATACCTGGTACCATGTAAAGCTTCCTGTTGCCAAAGAAACCAAAGCTGTGGCGATGACATGAGCCAAGGAGCCACGTGCCGATGGACTGTATTCTCCTGTTTCTTTCTATATTGCTGCCAGCACTGGGGAGAATGGAAGAGGAAGTGACCTGCAAGTCTGAGTTCCTAATCATCTGACCCAGTTCCCTAAAGTCCCTTTTGACTGCCTTCAGGCTATGTGTTGCCACTTCTCCTCCCACACATAGGACCATCAATGGACAACAGTCTGTGGGTGTAAACAGGCTGGAAAGTTTCCTGGTGACATCCTTAACGCAGGCCCCAAGAAGGCAGCAGACTTCTCTTGGAGAAGGGTTATGTCTACATATCGGATCCCCTGCTCCCTGAATCGAGGAATTCCCCATGACGATAAGCCGCCTTTTCTCCCTCCTGTCTGTGGTCACAATGTGGAAGGTTTGCCTTTCTGACTGTATTACTGTTTTTGGAGGAGAGGGACTCTCACCTTCACTATCCACTGATTGCCCTTCCTCCTCCAGGGCCTTGTACCAGGTTGGATAGGGGTACCCAATAGGGTAAGATGGGAGACGGTTTTCTCCTGCCACCTCAAGCATGGACTTTTATCCATACACTGCTGTGCTGGGTTCTTCCCCTTTGTGTTAGCTGGCGGGATGGAATCTGTAATAATTCGTTGCTGGGCACTTCCTGGTGCCTGGCCTCATTTCTCCCTCTCTGAATTAGAGATACTCCTTAGCTTTTCAACCCCCTCTTTTAGCTCAGCTACCAAGTTGAGCAGATCTTCCACCTGCTCACACTTTACACAGTTGCTGTCCCCGAGGCTGTCCAAAGTGCTTTGGCACTCCTTGCAGCCTGACACCTGGACAGCTGCAAGCTTTCCTAGGTGTTCGGTCTGGGTGCCTTTTTTTTACGGAGTGCTGATGCAACCCTCCGACAAGTAATTGCCATAGCAGGTACACCGGGGAGCTCACTGTCAATCAAACAGTCAGTCCTGTCAATCAATCAAAAAGTCGGTGTGTAATAAGGTTCGCAGTCTGCTCAAACCAAATGGAGATTTTATTTCTTTTTAAACCAGAGGTACTCAATAATATGGATGATCAACTGACAGGCCAAACTCAAGCATAAGAGACCAGAAACCAGTTTGGACCACTGCCTTCAGTAGAGATCCTGTGTGCTTCTGGAAGAATTTAGCCTTTTTGGTTCCCAAAGACCCATGTTCTACCTTTTGATCTTGCAACAATAAAAGCGAATTATGGCTGCATACTTTCCTTTAAATAAAAAGATCATTAAAATACGCAACTTTGAGCAAACAAAAACCCTAAAACAACATTTTAAAAGTTTTTCTCCAAAAAAATCCCCACAATCAGAGACCCTTTCCCTGCTTCTTGGTTTCCTAGAAAAGAGAAGAATGGCTCTCCATTTCAAGTGCCAGAATCTCCAACAGAACAAGAAAAGCCTGCTGTCTCTGACAACATTGGTTAAATCCTCAGCTAAATCAGTCCTGGGATTCTTCCAATGTGAAGGTTTCATGCACAGACAATGGGCTTAACCCCCAGAGTCACTACTGAGAGCAAGAAGGCAGCCAGGAAAGAGGAAGCCTGTAGGTAACACTTGTCACAGACACATTATTGCACCTCTGCAACAGCTTTAAAGGTCTGGCACTGCAGAACCTCTGCCGCAGAAGCCCTCAAGTTCATTTGCAATCATAAAACACTCTCAAACTCGCAAAGCAAAAAGAATGAATATGAAGATTAAACATATCCATAATTAGATTCACCGCTAGGACAAATAAATTTCTTAATCATATAGCTAATGAAAGCTGCTGTATGCAAATCATAGAAGAAAAAAAATCAATGATTAGTAACAAACGCAACAAATATACTAAAGGGCTGTATTCTCTTAGCTTGCTTGATTACCTACAGACACAAACTCCATATGCAGAACAAAAATTGCGCATAACATTTGCTACATGTGTGAATATTCATTGAGTTTCTTATTAAGAAAAGCTACTGTTACTCCTTACTAAATAGGTTTATTGAGGGTATTTAGAGCAAATTGAGGATGTTTGAAAACACTATTTTAAAGCACTAAATTGCATACATATCTGTGAATGACAATTTTAAGTCTTCTGTTTGGACTGGACTCCATAGGACTAGTTTAAGGTGTTCTCCACCTAAGAGTTTCAGCCCTCCTGTTTAGCACAGAACTATTTTTCCCATGAACTTCCAAATTCTGTCACACACTTTTAAAGCCAAGTGTACACAAAGGAGGCTATTCATGTAATGTACAGTTACAGGAATAAAATTGCAAACAACTTTGCAGAGTGAAGGTATTGCAGTCTTGCTTAAATACATGTAATCATCAGTTCTAACTCCTAGAAAAAAAGAAAAGTGACAAAAAGATGGGGAGTAGGTGATAAATACCCTAAATCAACAAAGTTCAATTTTCAAAATAGAGCGTCTCCAGTTTACATGTTGGGGGATGTGCTTTGCAAAACTGCTTAATAAAGGACAACATAAATATTATCATCATTACATACACAAAAGGAATAAGAAACACCAAAAACAAGACAATCAAAATTAAACAGATACCAAATCTAATGAGGTCACTTCACAGCAAAACCTGAGGGCAAGTAAGGAAATAACTTCTAAGGACAAAAACAGTGGATTCACAGACCAAAACAGGAGTTCAGATCAAGATGAACTAGACATGAAAATTCAAAATCAAACTTGAAGCTGGGCCATATGAATTCTTGATTTCAACCACTTTGTTTGTCCCAAGAGAGCAAATACATTATGCAAAAAGCTTGCCACAAAAATCAACCTCTCACTTCCATGAAACTACCATATCCAAGTATTGAGTCCTTTCCAAGACATATCATAAGCCCTAGATACCAGCTATGCTAAACCTAGACAAGAAAGCTCAAACTTTGGGGGTACCTATATAGGAGGATGCCTGAACCTGGCAGCAGAATGAGACAAGGCTAAATTAAGCAGGTCTGGAAAAGACACTAATTCTTGCTTATGTTCGTCTTCCCATATCATTACACTTCTATAAATCCTACCTGCAACATAAAAAGAGTTCACCACACAGGAAATTTTGCTTTATTTTCATTTGGTTCTTTTCAGAGAGTTGGTATGAAGGGTGTTCTTATTTTCTTCATTTTTTTTCTGCATAGAAAACCTTTGAAAACATTGTTCCCAGTCTGTCTGCAAAAATCTTAAGTTTTTGAATCAGCAAAGGCAATATAAATTGTGTGAAATATTCAAGCCTTACAGGCTTGTTTGCTTATCTGTAAACGAGCAATTGCCAGTCTCCCTTCTATTAATCTGAAACCAGCAACATTATTTCTGACTTGTACCAGCATAACTTAATATAATGAAATATAGTGAAATTATCAAGAAAGTCAACCTCTCTGAACAAAAAGACCGTCTTATGGAGGTTTCTAGCCTTTACATAAGGCCTTACATTCTCAGTAACCAGATTAGCTGGCGGTCTCTTGAATCATAAGTGTTAAAAGGAAAACAATGATTAGTTTTAGCCTATTAGACATTTACTCATATTAAAATATTTTTCTGGTAGGAATTTCAGAAGCCTGATGTCAATTTACCTTACATGTTTATGCTACTATTTCTTCCCTGGGAGAGTTTATTAATGAGGATAAATGTTTGTAATATAGAGCTTTTTCTGTAGTAACAAATTATGGCTCTTCTGGTTGTTTATAGAGAAAGGTCAAAATCAAACCCTCTGTTTGCAAAAACAGACATGCTAAGGATGACTGTGTTCCCCAAGTACCTACGTTTTTGGCAGTCTATTCATATTTTGAGAGGTAAACCCCAGCCAGCCTCACATTCAGTAATCCCTATACCTCCTCCACCCAGTATATTAAAAAATATCCTGTTGAACAAAACAAACTTATGAGTCAGTGACATTACAAATAAAAGCACTGCAGAAGAGGGAAATGAATCATGAGGAAGAACAGAGAGCGCAGTAATATCAGTGTAGAGCTACATTAAAAAAATCCATGAAAACGGAGGACCTCATCTTGTCCTAGGTCACTTGGGCCATCAAATCCATTCTGGACAATCTCACACAACAGTATTACTCAAATCTAACATAGTCTATCCTCAAATAAACTGTTTTTAAAGAGAATTTTTTATAATGATCGTAAGTCTTCTAATCTCCAAAGTGAATTTATTCAGGGGCTGAATATAACTTGTTATATGGAGAAAAAAAAAGTATTTTTAGTTTCCATATTAAGGATTCACATTTGCTTCAGCCATTGCTTGCCACAGCAAACAATATGTTTTCCATTTCCCAAAACACCCTCATCAGCTTTTGCTGTGTGCCTTTATTAATGGATATAGGTCACTAGACTTCTGTGTGGTTAGACACTCTACACCATATTACATGTGAAGACCTATTTTGTGCAATGGTAAAATGAATCCATATTCCTATTGGAAATAACATGTTTTATAAATCAGGATGCTGCTTCCCTTTTCCCCATATCACAGAAGTGAATTACAACTTTCAGGAATAATCTCTGCATTCAAGATATGCAATTTGCATTGCTGGGTTTTATTATTATTTGTACATCCCAAAACAGATGGTGAAAGAGTATTGAATACTAATTTCTCTGTAATCTCATACTTCCATTTTCAGCCTAATATCCAAATTCCAACCTTTGCTTGTTTAATAGCTATTGTTCCAAACACCAATATCTAGAATACTGTCTATAAAGTGGACTGTCTCATGAAAGTCTTCCTTAGTCTTCCACAGCTATACATTAGAAGCCAGAAAGTAGAAAAGTAGAAAGGAAAAGCAGAGCAGTGCTTATGGAGGGCAAAGTAACACTTGGGCAATTTTTCATTTTTCTTAAGGTAAGACACTGACATTACGGTTGATGAGCTGCGTGCCCCCTATTAATTTGAGATTTACTGGGCTCCTGCTTCAGAGTCTGGACCTGAGACTTCATTTATCTGATATTCCTTCAACATGACAGGAATTTTTCTTTTAAAGAATAGTCATTGCTCTTTGCTTTCCTCTAGTTAAGCTATATTAACTTGCTTTTTGAGAACTAGGAATATTTCCATATAGACTTTTTGTAAACATGCAGTGATTAATCTCTATTACATTGGCTCTTCATATTTTTTGTATTTATTGCCTTGATACTGTTTTGTTTATACAGCTAAATAATATTTTGCAATTGATTTCATTTTCCTTTACAAGACCTAAACTAGTTTAACTTGTGGTAATTCTCCCTACGCAGAGGGTGATTGGATATGAAGCGTTTTCTCAGTCTTTGGATGCAATCTCCTAATAGAGCAGACAACAACAAGCCATGAATAAGCCTATCCAGAACCCAGGCATTAGCTTTTCCAAGCTCATTAACCCCTTTGTTCAATTTTGTGGACTCCCTACTTACTTTTTTGATACTTTCATTGAAATATTTATTTGCCACACCAGTAGTGTGTTCTTCCCATTGTACTTGCTATTATCTTTTCTGTCCCTGAGCTCTTCAATCAGCAAAGATGCCCTAATGACCTAAGTCAGGCTATACTCTGTGATCAGCAATTCCATGTAACTTGTCATTCAGTGGGTATTTATTGAAGGAATATTTAATATTTGACTTTGAAATTAGGACCAATACGCTTTGGGAAGAGGAAATACCCATGAAAGGGAGGAATAGCAATGGCTCTTGATTAGACACAACTATGCAACACACTCTTTTTTTCCTCCCCTAAGTTCTTTCACTACTGCTTAGTAGGCAGCCAGAGGTCAAGCTGAAAATGGTTGTTTCAAGGACAGAATACTTTTAACTTTATCTGTAGAAGAGGAGAAACTGGAAAACTCTATGAAATGTATGCATTTCATGTTTAAATGCTGCAGTATGTTTCTCAAAATATTTAAACAAGTAGGGAAATAAATCTCCGAAGTGGAAAGCTAATAAACATTCACATGTGCATTTTGCTCATCTCTGAATGTGGCGGTAGTGCAGTTATTCCCTTACTTATGCAGTGGGACAAAGATCAGGAAAGATCATCACTGAAAACTGTTTGGCTCTCTGTTAACTTTACTTCTGGTTGTTTAACATATTTTTAAAGTTATAACAAATGGTTCCCTCTTTGGTAGAAAGGTAGGATGACAGGTTGTGGGAAGGAAAGTGTGAGTGTATGGAAAGAGAACCAGAGCAGGAAAAGGAGAGTGACTGATCCAGCAAACCTGTTAATGGCAAATGGGGAGTACAGAAATGAAAAATGCCCTTGTCTAGCCACTCTACCACATCACAGCAGTAAAGTCTTGTGTAGAACCTAATCTACCAGAGTATTACAACAGAGGTGATCCTCCCCACTGCAGGGCAGAAAATTAATTTATGATGAGGGTTAACATGAATGGAAGACCAAAGATTAATATATAAGGAGCAAATGAGTTATTTGTCCCAAATATGAGTGTATCTGCACTGAACAAGGGCTAGATGCAAGATATGCCATTACCAGAACAAAAACAAATCACTACTGATATCTCAAGAGATGGACTACAACCTCTGTTGGAAAAGAGCTACAGAAAACCTTGTGCATCTCAAAGAACTGCATTTCAGGTAAAATGCACACCGAGGACAATCTTTTTAGAAAGTTATTTAAAACTGTTTTGGGGCCCATGTCTGTTCATTCATCATCTTCTTCCTTCACTTCCTATCAATGAAAGCTTTAAATGATAAATGGAAATCTTTCTAGAATGGAGATACCAGAAAAATTACATGGAAGTAATGAAGTTACCCCTATGACTAGGCTTAATCACAGAATAGAGACTGCCACTGTTGCCATAGCTGGAAAGACAACCAAAACCAAGTACTTCTGTACAGCTGTTCAGTTTCTGCATACATAACGCAGGGAACCCAGGCCACACACAAAATTCTCTCTCTTCTCTCACCAAGCTGAGAAACTTGAAGAATGTGGTTACTTAAACAATTTACAGTACTTACCTACACCTAAAATTAAAACTTTTTAATTAATTCATCCCACTCAAAATTGCTGATTTCTTGCCTGACTTTACTATTTAGTACTTAAAAATGACTGTCATGTTTTTTAGCTTAGATAAACGGTACCTATCTGTGCTGAGCCAAATCTGTCCTGATTCAAACCCCAGGCACCTCTAAATGAAAAATAAAAGACACTGAGCCCCTTGAAGATTGCTCCAAGACACACCTTGCTATACGGTTAGTGGCCCTTGCCCCAAAATCTAAAATACACTCTACCGTAACTGTGAAAATGCTTGCCTGGCATGTCCCCAGAATACACTACACCATTTTCTATTTTTCACCCATCAGCTTAAATGCTTCCTTCAGCAAGTATTTGTTCCCACCCATTGAACACCACTATCTGATACTCCATTTTATATTCTACTGTTCTGCAACTTTCATTTGATCTGAAAAGAGATGAGGTGAAACATTTGCTACTAAATGTTTTCACTTAAAGTAAAATCATATGTTTCCCCTCGTTGCTCATATTCATGTATGGTGCATTAAATTCAGTCCCATAAGTCTTCATTATTCAAGCATTTAATCATATGGAAAATGTGGTAATTTAATTAAAACAAGCAACATAGGTTAGATAACCCAAGGGATACAGGCTGAGGAAAAATGATCTAATCCATCGATTTTCCATTTTGAAAATGTATTAATATTAGACCACAAGACCACAGAAGAAAAAAACAAAACAAAACAAAACCCTGCTCATTTGCAAAGCAGTAACCCAATACTGAGACACTTTCAACTTAGGAAGCCAAAACTTACAGGGCTCTGTCTCGTGTCTGCAGCAAGTGTTTGTCAGGAGCTAATGCAGAAGAGCAATCACCTCCTTTAGGTCAGGGAAGGCTGGGACCTTTTACAAGTGACAGGCAGGGCATAAAGCATTACTAGTTTAGACATCACTACTAAGGATGGCACTTGTCAAGGGTTCACGAAAGGCTTTCAGTCTTTCTTGCCGCTGAGTGCAGTGTTTAATTCTTCCTAAGACTTGTGACATGTACTGGGCATTTCACTTCAAAATGATTTATCAGCCTGGTATTGGGAGGGGTGCACAGAGCCATACACACAGCTGGTTGCCATTGGCTCGGAACTCAGACACAGCCAGCTAAGCCAACCTTCTCCTTCTACATATTTTAAAATGGTTACTTTTTTTTTCCTGACTCAATAGACTTTTCCTTTCACAAATCCAACAAACCACAACTCTAATTGCAAAATCTTTATTGATAGAACTTATCCAAAGTCCCTTCAGGAAAACTTCCATCAAATATCAGTATCCCGCAATACCTCATAGATGTATATGGAGAAGGACAGTCAGATTCCTTTCCCTAGATTCATACTGTATAATTAGTGCATTTAGTCCATGTGTTGTTTCAAGCGAATTATGGCACAGCAAAAAAAAAAATGCAAGCCTATACAAAGCAGAGACAGAGTTCAGTAAAAACTGCATTTTTCTCAATATGATACTAGAGGTAAAGAAGCATAGGCAAGCTGCTCAGGTGGCCCATGTCAGCACAGTTTCATTGACATTCCCATAGCTTGTACATGATGTTGTAAAATACAGCAATGAACTATATACAAAGATATTCTGCTTCTCACATATGTTCTATAAACACTGAAGAGTATTTTATTCTAATTTAAGAAATAAATATTTTGCATATCTTATTTTCCAACATGTTCACACTTTCCAATCTCACTAGTTCCCGTACCACATTCCAAAAAAGTCACACAGATAATTTTTAGATTTTTGTTCTGTCTTTGTGACATTGTTTTTGACTCTGATTTTCATAGTTTAGGCATCGACAATTGCTCCACCAGTTAACACCTGAATGCATACCTGAAATTTCTATACGAGAAAAGATGTATAATCTAACTTTAACTTTCACATTTGTAATGAAGATGGAAAGCCACTGTTCCAGGAGCCTAGCAGAGTCCTGGGAGGACCCACAAAGGAGCACAAAGTGCCAGTTTTTCCACTTGAGGAATAGCCAAGGTAGAGAGAGCTACAGCACTCTCATGTACTCATGTATTCAGTACCAGTACTCAGGAACTAACTAGACCAAGACAGACAGTACTATGTGAAGGTCTGGCGCGAACACATATAACTGAAAAAGAACTGAAATCATCTGTTAAATTTATTCCTCTCCCAATTAAAAATTATTTGAAAATTAATCTTCAAGAGGTTTTGCTTAAGCAGAAAAAAGACATCCCTGTTTCAGCTTGAACAATTTATCATCTGTGATAAAATATAGCCATAAATATAGCCATCTATGATAAAATATAGAGTGAACTAGGCCCTAGTTAAATACTAGATCATTCATACATTGCATAGACCATTAAAACAAATATATATATGTTCTTGCACACAGATAAACAGACAGCAGCTGACCTATTGCATTTCTGTAGCAAAAAAGTTAATATAGCAAAGCATTATTTAACTGTTGTAAAACAATGACCTCTTATGCTGGTCATTTATACAGCAGTCAATGTAAAACAAGAATGACTGAAGGTCAACGCAAATCAATACTTTCACACTCACCCCACAAATCTTCTGGACTCTACTAAATTGCAGTTCAGATGCAACTTGTTAGGAAAATCATTTCAGGATCTAGCCATGGTGATTTACAAGCCCAGTCCTAAATACTTCAAGTTGCAATGCCTAATGAAAGTTGAGAGTCCAAGAGGAGGGAAAATGGATTTTATTAGTGTTTGAAGGGACTTACAGTATTAACTGTTCAGAATTTTTCGTGTTCAATTCAATCCAATTTTCTTGATCTGTACAGTAAGTGGATTAAACTTTTATACCTTTCAAACTGTATCATATCCATTTTTATCCGACCAGCAGGGAGGCAGAAAAGGAATTTTTCATCCTCTGGTCCTGGTAGAATCAAAGCTGCAGATAGCACAGCCCTCTTCTAAGCTGAAAAAAATAATGAGAGGAAAATACACAAGAAAGGATAGGGCAACACATGGTGTAATGCTGGCGTAAAGCTCAATCGCAGGGTTATGAAAATATGAAAGTTATGAGGCACAATAAACCATACAACATTTCAGAAATGCAAAATATTTTGTGAAGAACTATTGTTCCATGGGACTACACCAAGTGTGCAGTAAAATTTTTTTAGTAAAAACATGAATATAAAAAAATTACTTCCTGTTGCAGTATTAAAAAGGAGAGGGGGAGGAAGAAGAAATAAACACTGAAATTCTGCATCCTTGCCTTCCATACATACAGAAGTGCATACGTACACATACAGAGTGGTTTTGAAGCTTTGTTTCTAGAAAGACCTATTTGACATGAAAGCCCTCTTTCTTCTCTGGCTCTGAGGTTTATATGGAGGTTTATATTGAGGAGGCTGAAGGGCTGGTACCCATCTGCTGCAAATTGTCATCTCATTTCATCAGTTCACACCAGCAGAGAATGTGGCCCATGCCCTCGCTCTCACACTGTCTTCCTCCAGACCTTTTGCCTAGTTCCCCCCCATATCAACATACAATGCACCTACTGTGTATATACAGAAGGAGGAAATCTGCTCCGTAAACACACGGCAACTGTTTATTCTACTCAATCATTTAAATGACTGCCAAAACTAGGCTTTGCTGAAAACTGTGTATTTTTCCAGACCCAGTTCACAGTAAAATGGTGCGCCCATTTTTTATTTCAAGTCATTTTACCAAATAGTCTTATTTGTGCCTTCTATTCTGAAGTTTTTTTTTTTAATCTAAAGCACTATTAAACTGCCATATCTTTCACACAGAGATTTTTTCTTGTGAGTTAAGTGAATTTGTGTTTTGTTTAGCATAAGCATAAAGCTACTTTGCACTGGAATGCAATGGATTCTTCAGTACATCATGAAAATCACAGGACTTAACAACAGTGTGCTTTCATGTAATGAGTGCAATATCAAGATGCTATAGCTATATTTTATTAGCCCTAGAACATAAGGCTGAAGTGAAAATAAGTTATACTTAAAAGCAATGACGCAAAAATTTCCACTCCCTAGCAATCAAAATAAGCAACACAATCTTCAAAACTCTTCAAGTCCCAACAGTTTGTGCTGCAGTCTTCCAGGCTGCTTGGATCGCAAACTGATTTACTTTCAGAATATACGTGTCAGGTCACGCACTAAGTGTTCATTATTAGCCAATCATTGTCTATTCCAAGATACTCACTTTCTTATCACATTAAAAAAGTAACCAACCCTTTGTGTTGGTTATGCCTCGCTGAAAGATTTCCTAGAAAAAAGCAGCATCCAGCCAACAGCTAAAATTCTGAGGAAAACAGACACGATTAGATTCAAACAAGGAGGGGTTGGGGAGGAGGCCGGGGACAGCAGAATTACATCCAGACAGCAGAATTACATCTAATGAGATATTCCAGAGGTAATTAGTGTAATTTGTAAGGAGTAACTGGAGTTACTCCTAAGCAGATCTTGAGGGTGAAGATGTGAACACAGGTATGTGCGCACGCACACACACACACACTGCACATTGGTACCTCACACTTTCCAGTGATTTTACATTCGGGCCTGAGGTGTTCCTTTATTAATTCATGCCTAGAAGTAAATCATGTGAACAAATTCAGCTACTACTGAGCTCCAACATATTAAATGAAAAGTACTTAATCTCATTAATACAGAGTATATATTGTTTTATAAAGAATAAAGCTGGTCTAAACTCAGCTGTTTATACAAAGATATAATATGTGACAAAAGCTGAAAGTTAAAGTACAAAATTAATCCCCAGTGAAGTGTGTTTTCTTTGCTGAAATTGAGGAAATCTGAGAAAAATAAAGATAAAATTGCAAAAACTTGATGAAAGGTCCACTCTGAGTATCAGCAAAATCTTTCTATTTCTTTCTATCTTTCTATTCTAAGTATTGCTTTAGCACAATTAGCCCATCCAGGAACAGTTGAAAATTTTACCAAAAATGTAATGGTGCTTTGTATCAACCAAAAAGATCTCAGTCCTGTGGTGACATCACCAAGGCAGTTTTCTCTGCCTCTCCTCAGCAGAGGAAGTAACACTTCTCCATAGCTATACAGCACGCCTGCTTCAGAGTCTCAGGTACCAGAGTTCCTGGAACAAAACAATACCCGATGGTCCACAAAAAGAAGAGTTGAAAATACAGCCAGAATTAGCAAACAAGAAGTAATGCAGATAATCGGTTTCCAGTATAATTTATAGTACTCCATCACGTAAGGTCACTGAGAGCAAACATGACACGGCTACGTGCAAGAGAAGATTGGTGTCCAAAATCAGTGCTGACCCACACCTTCTACTGGCCTGTCAACCACAGGGGATTACATGGGGTGGAGATCATGTTAAAACTGGCCGTCTCTGTCTACGTTTGCATGAGTTGGCTTCATCTCATCTGGAACACTTGGGATGTGTTCTGGAAAGCAAAGGCAGCTACATTTCATTTGTCAAAGCAAGAGCCATAAAGAGGAATGAATATCAGTCAGGCACGCAAAGACCCTAGGTACACAGTCTCTCATCATCTTTTTTTTTAGCCTCCCCATTACATAGCTTTATTATATGAACAAAAACTAAGGAAGACAGAAGTGCAAACTGAATATTTTTAATGTCTTCATCATAACAAAGTATTTCCTCAAAGGTTAACTCTGTCCAGAAAGGAACAAGAAGTTTCAGAAAGTCTGGTGTTTTTAGGCAGTTTGGTGCTTGGCAGGGATCTTTTTTCTCCCCTGACTCTCTATGTACCTTTCTAAAATGTTTATGTGGTCTGAGATACTCAGGTCTCTATTAGCCCCACATAATTAATGAGTTAAATTGGAATAGGTAGGTTCCTGTTCTCTTCCATCTGTTCAATCACAGCACACATCTGCAAAATCATCACCACAAACTGAAAACCTCTTTGAAACAGTATCTATATAATCACAATGAGTCAAATGACTCAGGAAAAAGTAAAATTAAGTAAATTATTTTCAGCTGAGATGTTCCTCTGTTGCAAAAAATATAATTAGAGTTGAATAGGTGATCTGCTAGTTAATCAAACACACAATAACAAGAAAACTAGCACAAACCACATTCAAAGTAGACAAATTTGCCGCTTTTTCTTTACCCCAAGTATAGTATCATTGTACAAACACCTGGTGATCTGCAGATACTAATATTTTTTAAGAGGCCACTGTTTGGAGAAGTGTAGATTCTTTCCCAATAAGGTCTGCTCTAAGTTAAATTCCAGCTGGTGGTTTTGCCCCTGATTTCCAGCTGACATTTACTAAGGCAACAGGGTTTAGACATAAACAGGTAAGAATGAAAAATTAATCTTTTATAATAAACACATCTTGTAAAAGCAAACATATGCATACTATATATGAGCCAGTCAGTTCGATGAAGTACAGTAGCTTCTTCAACAAAAAATACTGTAGTTCACATTAACCTACTTCATTCCTACTGTGTCATTAGTATTATATCCCTCTGTTTAGAAAAGCTAACTACATGCCAGCCTTACCAAAATCTTCTCAGTACAGAGCACTAGCATGTTTTGTTGAACAGTTTAACTGTTTCTGCTTTATAGGCTGTTTATCATTTGCGAGAGTGAAAATTGTTGACATTGGCCCAATAGGGAAAAGCCCCAATAAATTCAACTGGCACTGCAACAGAGCACTAATTCACTAGTGACAAGGACTGAGAGCTAAATTTTAAAAATAAGATGAGAACTATGAGAACTCTACAACTATTTGAAAAAATAAGAAATAAAAGACATGAGATACAGACATGCATCTTGATTTCTTTTCTCTGCATTTCTCCCTTACCCTATTACCTTTCATCATCTGCTGCCTAATATTATGTCTCAATAATATTGAGTTTTCATGATAAGGAATGTGACTTCCTTTATAACAGTTATACAAGATCTATATTACAATTTCTGCTTGCAACAACTCCCTGCGGCAGTTCTTATCAAACTATAAACTTGATGACATTTAGTTGCTTTCCTAAGTTCCTTGTGCTTATAATACTGTTAGAAATAATCTACCACATTTTAAGTCCATTGGCTTAAAATGGCATTAATATAAGAACGTACCTAATATCACACCTTTAGTTTCATTCCCCCAAAATGGGTAAAGCTAGACAGAGAGAAGGTAGATGAACTCTTTTCAAAGGCAATAAGAAACACAGACCTTTGAAAGGTTCTCTTATAACCTACCCAAGTGGCTTGAAATTTTTGGTGTCCATCATTTCAGACACATGGAGGAAGCCTCAGGAAGTAAACTGGAAGACAAAAAGCACGCCTTAAACTGACATTTCTAAACATCTTCCCTAGAGCAGAATAACAATTTAAATGCCTAACAAGAAGAAACTCTGCTTCTCTTGGTAGTCCAGTGGCGACAGCAACAGAAAATAGCCTAGAGAATGCACCAGCAGCAAGACTTCAAGATTTTTAACTGAACAGTGCAGAACAGATCTAGAAAACACAAAACTGACCACAAAACTGACCACTGATACTGTCTAATCTTGTATTCATATGGCTGCTCTCACCAACTCAGCATGGCTACAGTAGGTTAGAAAATTCTGAGGAACATCCCAAGAGCAAACACATTTATTTTTTATGAGACATAACCGTTTTTCTTCCAACAAAGTCAGAAATTATTTGAATGACAGCTTTGAGTTCATGTGGATTTACATAAATACAAATGCATCTAAGATTTACTCCTGTTAATCTAAGTAGAAAGAATGTCCAAACATATCCCGTGGATGGCCAGCTGGGCCTGTTTAACTTGTGTTTTATGAAAAGATGCTGAACATATTGAAGTGACACTTGAAGGACAGCGAGCTTTTGATTCTGCATTTAAAATCCATGAAGAGCAAGCTAAGAATAAGTTAAAGCAAACATGATTATGAATTAGTTGAAAATACAAGTTAGTTAAAGATGTGTCTATGAGACAGTATAGAAATACTGCATATGTTGACTATTTGAGGATTAGCAGAGATGATGGATAGAAGATGGCATATGTGAAAAGTAAAGCAACTTGAATTTAAAGCAGATGTCAGGAAACTCTTTTCACCCCTCTCCTGATATCCCCCTGTCCTTCCCGTTTTTAACAGATAATGTGAGCAACCAGCACAGTGCTCAGGTAAAAACTGCAGGGCCATTCAAAACAATTGTACAGGAATATGAGATGAAACACAGCATGACAAGTTAATGGGTTTTACTAGAAGACATGTCAGTTTTCTGATGAAGAAAAAAAAAACATGTACAGACACACACATACACGTATGGATATGTCTGTGCACACACACATGACATATCCATCTTTTCTTAAAGACATTTCCATGTTATTTGGAATCACATTCCTTCTTTGCTAAGATAATTGACCAGAACAAAAACAGATGCTCAGATGTGAAATGCAAATCAGTCCTTCATCAAAATATTTCAGTTTTCATAGATCTTGTAAGAGTAATTTGGAGGTATCTCTCCGAAAGCTCTTATCAAAACCTGCTTTGCTCCTCTGTTGGAAAAGGAATCTGTTCAAAAACTCAAGGATATGTATGTGTCTACGTGCAAAAAAAAAAATCATATGCACAGATTTCTTTTAAGTACATGGGAAAATTGCATAACTATATAGTAACTAATTTTATTGTGCACCTTTGACCAGCATTTTGTTTGCCCACTAATTCAGCTCCTGGGACATTACTTTTCAACTCTCCAGCTCCGGAAGCAATACTAAACTGCAGCCATTTGGTTCTTGCATCAGATTCTAAAAGTATTCTTCAGTCTTCCATTGCTTTTGGAGTTTCCATTAAGATAGCAACTGCCTATGATCCAGGAAGGAAAAGTTATCCTAGCCAGCTTTTACTTCTTGTCAAGGTTGTAACATTTTATTATTTAGACTGTTACATATTTGTATTACAGTCTTTCCCGAAACCCAGGTAAGTGTCCCATTCTGCTGGATAATATCTCTGTATCTTAAAAAGTTTATGAAGCAGAAATAGATACAGGTGAAAGAAGAGTCCTGCAGATATTGCAGCAGTGGCAGCAACACCCAGCAATAACCTACCTATATCATATTAATCAGCCGAGCATCATATTTTGCTGTGAATTAAACCTGTTGCATGAAGCTATTAAAAAAGTTGTGTTACAGGAGGGAACTGCAGACACTGTGATAGCACCTGCACTATTTAATCATTCAACGCATTTATTTAAATATTGAGTGAGTTATTTCCCCAAAACTGCCATGGGAGGAGTTTTGTTTTTCGGGATTACTTGGGGTAGTAGTAGTCTAGTTCAGCTTCTTTCCTTAAATGTTCTGTGTGCAGCTTAGCAGATATATAACTAAGACGAGCTATGAAGAGCCTCTGTCAAAGCCCAGACAAGGACAAGATGGTGCTGGACTGCAGAAGGCCAAGGAGAGACGCGGGAGCCAGCCCCACTCTGGTTTTGCCGTGTCTGCTACTCAGGTACAAATCAGAAAGACTGCCAGCAATGTTAGAAGGAGAAAGCATACTTGTACCCTGGTGAAGAAAGTAAATATGCTTGATTCATCGAAAAATTACATACTTTTCAAAATTCCTGAGAACTCATGTCTTTATTTTAGTTGTTTTAAAACCTAAACATACTTTACAGGGAGCTCTGAATGTTCCTCAATGATAATCTTTCAATTACAAGAATATGTTTATGAATAGCTACCATAGTGAGAACACTGAATGCTATCTTCATTCTAACCTAACTTTTTCAGCAAATGTCAATTTAGGAGGTAGCAAGCTTTAAAAGCATACTTACAAGCAAGTGCCATTCCAGAATTTTTAAGTGTCATCTTTTGGAATCCACAGTAAAAAGATGCAGAGGCATGAAAAACAATAACCTATTCTGTGATCAAAATACAGGCTAGCAAGGCTGTTGAGCTGTTTTGGGCCACTTCAAGACAAAACTAACAGGAACAAGAGTCATATATAAGAACAAACAAAAGCCCAAAGCTGCATGACTTCCTTCTCAAAAACTCCTAGAGCCTGGGGAACATTTAAATCCCAATTTATACTAAAATGTCAGAGTCTAGCCTGGCTCTAATCAATGTATATTGCATTTACAGCACCCTAAGTACTTGGCAAAAACATAAGCAGCCACACAAGCAAAACTACCGTCTGAAATAAAAATGAACACAGTTACACTGAAATAAAGCAAGGGCAAGAAAAGGACAGGAAAAGTTGACAATTAAAGCCATGCAAGAACACTTTCCAATCCTATATAATGCAGACTTGCAGACTTATAGCCCTTTAGACCAACATTTAAGATGAAATGTTGAATAAAAATGCATTAAGTGCCTGAATCTCTAATTTCCCAGGGAACAAGTTCATAAGGTGAAAAATAAAAAATTAAGAGCTCAAATATTCTGAAGGGAGAACTATACAGTGAAATGTAACTGCACGATGTTATCATTTATTCAATTTTCAACTAAAAACCTATCTGTTCCAACTGGAAACTGAAATTCATTAGAGCTGTCATATACACCAAGTGGCACTCCATATATACACCTTTATAGCAGGCATTAAAGAGAGTTAGCAAGAAAACACATGTGAAAAAGGCCACCTAATGGCTTTCCAATTCCATGTTCACTTTGCAAGGCTAGTTTGGAAAGAAAAAAAGGTTTGTTTCACAAGTTAAATCCCTCATCTAGAGATCATTGTATACAGTTCTACAAGGTCAGGTCTCCAGAATCAGCTAGCAGTAGAACACGGAACAACATTTTGGGCTCCCCTCAGAGTTCCCTTCACCATTCTTTGAGATAAAACATTACATCTGGGGAAGGGAAGCAAGATGGGAGACAAGGGAGAAAGGAAAAAAAATAGAAACAGGCACCATTGGGTTGGTATACAGATACTCAAAGGCTTGGATAGATTATTAATTTCATCCACCCCTAAATGCAAGCAGTGCACGCCACTGTGCAGCTTCAAATGTGCAGCTTATTGGTCAGCGGGAAGGAACAGAACTCGAGGCATTTGGGGGACTTCTGTAATCGCAGTTGATCTCCACAGTGCAGAACCATTCAAACTGCGCTTGGCAAGACTGCAAGCTGACAATCAGCGCTGCAAAAGGGCTTCTGAAAGCATCCGCGAACCGTTGCATAAACTCTTCCACAAGTTCACCGCAAATTCGAACTTTTCAGTTGAGATTATGCACACTACTGCTGGCTCGAGATTTCAGTTCACATCTAAATTGGTTTTAGTGCTCAAACCAAGCAGCAGCCTGAGCAAGTCTAGTGAGCCCTTCAGGAGCAGGGCCAGCTGCCACAGAAGGCTGCGTGGCAAAGCAGCCCTGTTGCTGTGTGACACTCGCTGAGGCTCCAGCTGTCTTCCTGAGTACGAGCAGGGAGTCTGTCAGCGGCATGGGCTGCCAGGACACCTCACACCTGCTTTACCTGACAAACCTTGGGAGGACCTAAATGCCTACAAAACTGGTGGTAAAATCCGTAGTGCAGGTATGCGGTCACACACTGTAATCGCTTGGCACAGAACTTCAAAACGAACAGGGACCAGAGGAAATACCAGCACTAACTCTCTGCCGGAGCTTGTCATCATTGAATAGTCCGAGCAAGCAGAAAACATGAACACAAAGACAGTTTGCTTTATTTCTGTAACGGGGAGACATAAACAAAACATCCAACAATAGGAAAGGAAACCGAATATTTGTGGCTCAAATGCCAAAAGCAAGAAAGATTAGCCTGCAGCTCAGTCTCCCCAGAGGAAGTTCCGTGATGGATAAAAGAGCCCTTTAACGGGGCGGGATGCTGGAGGGCCCGGGGCCCTTCTGTCGCACTTATCTGGGAAGCGCAGAAGACAGCGGGGACTTCCGTGGCCAGCGCAAGCAGGGCAGCGGGCGCCGAGAGGGGGGCGGCGCACGGGCCGCAGGCTGGAGCGGCCGCCTTCGCGGCTGCGGCCAGGGCAGCAGGAACCCAGCAGCTGGCAGGAGCTGCTGCCTCCCGCCCGGCAGGACAGCAACTGCATCAGCACAAACTGACAAAGATGCCAAGGGGGCAGTTGTGCACAGAGTGGAAGAAAACGCTCCCATTACTGCTTTCGACAGCCCTATTAATTCTCCGAAGCACTCCCGACAAGGCGTCTATTCAATTTTCACTCCATGTGTCCCCTCTAATGGGAACTGTATTATGTTTCACACTGAGGGTAATTACCTCATGAAAGTTTTGTGTGTGAGAGGAGTAAAGTCTTTAATTTTCTGCAGGTGTCTTGGACACATTCCTTACACATTCTTTGACTTAAAATGAGGTGTACATTCCCGCTTTACTGGGCTGCTCTCAAATTGGGATGCCTTATATCTCATGGCCAAGTTGAAGTCATTTAGCTCATCCATTAAATAGAACCACATATAATACATTCTACCAGCATCACAACACAACCAAGGACTGGTCCAGGGAAACTGAATATCAAAACAAGTCTATTGCAAGTTACCATCAGGCTGGGAATATTAATGACTCAGGATTTTACAGCAAGAAAGCAGAGGGCTTTTTCCACAATTATCTGAAATAGAACATTCAACTCACAGCCACATTTTGCTGGATGGGTTTAAAAAAAGAAAAAAGAGCGAGAACCAAACCTTTTGTTTCATATAGCTGATAATGTACATACTATGCAGAACATAGATCAGATTGGCATCAACTTGCCTGCACAGAACACTATAAACTCAAAACTCATGTCCTTAAAATACTGATAGTCTTCCTTGTTTGTATTTTTGAACTCTGAACAGAGTCATTTTTTAAAGATGCAATAAAAAAAGGAAATATTGATTGTCCTTTTTCCTATAGTCTCAAGCTATGCATCTACCAGACTGCTAGGGTCCAAGCTGTGAATTGTAGACAAATTTAAATAATAATCCAGTGAAGGAAAGAAGACTAAAACTATAGCTGGATATAAGGAGATGTACCAGCCACCAAAAGAGAGACTTTTCAATAAAATGTATACTGCCTCATTGCCCAAACTTTCCCATCCTTCACTCACATTCATAAGCAGCATCCTGTCTCTCCTCAGAGACATCGCTGATACACACCACCAGCACTGTGTGGATTGCCAAGGATCAATGTGAAGCAACTCACTATGCTAAAACCAGACTCCAGTTACTCCTGCTGAAGCTTCTCTACCTGCTAGAAAAACTATTAGAAAAAGGATTTGAAACAGAGTCTTCTGTATGCTCCAAATGAGTACCAAGAAAAGAGGGTCTCTCATCTGCTTTTCTCTCATTTTTTTTTCCTTTGACTGAAATGGTCTTAATCAAATATAACCAAGAATATTGAAAAACTTAAGCTTTCACAATTCTTCATATTCAGACCAAAACAACCCCATGTTTACTTATCAATGCACCTTCCTGAAATCAACAAAGATGTAACATGAAAAGTATTTCCTTCACCAAGTCAAGAGATTAAAGACTAAGAAATTATCCAAAAATATAATAATAATAAAAAAAAAAATAATAATAACCTTAGGGCCCTTTTGTTCCCTGTGTCTACAGGTGCATGTCCAGGTTTGCCTGGATTTGGCTTGTAATTCAATTAGAGCCATAGCAAAGCTCTGTAAAGCAGCCAGGCCCTTCTTTCTGGTGCGGACTATTTCTCCTTAAAGCTGACTTTCCAGCCCTAGCTGCTCTAAATGTTGGACTTGCACTTTACTTGCTTCATTCAAGTGATTGAACTGAAACCTTTTGGAAGGCTTAAGCCTTCCAAAAAAAACTTATATCCGGCCATAATCCAAAACATAGAACAATTCTTCTGCAAAACTCAACGTTTCACAAGCCATCTGCAATAGTGCTCTATAATAGGGACCATTTTGTTACCTTAACTATGCAGCAGGAGCAACAGCTATAATATACATTAAGAACTAAAGATTACAGCTTTTTTTTACAGCTGTAAAAAATGCTCACAATGAGGTCATAAACTACACAATACTCCTTTTTGCATTTCTTTTCAAATACAAAACCTTTCACAAAAGGTTCACTAAGATTCACACATCTTTAGAGAGAACAGAGGCCAACTTATAGAACCAACATGAAACCTCGTGAAACGCCTTTTTTTTTTTTTTTTCTTTTTTTTTTTTTTGGACTGAACCTGAAACTCAGAGTAAAAATCATGGGGTGCTGCCCCACATGGATCAAAAACAAAATTGTTGCACATGAAGCCTCAGGAACAAAACACACCATGTTTTGCACAGCTCGTTAGGATGACATTATTAGATCTGGGACCATTTAGGAAAACTCATCTCAAGGCCAAGCACATTCTTAACCAAGGGATGGGAATATATGCACCAGTTTGCCTACAAGACTAAAGCAAGCTTAATTAAAAGTTCCAATAATGTTAAATAATCCTAACTTGTTGCTTTGGCAAACTGCCTGCTGCGGCTATGCAGACTGCATAAATGAGAGTCTGCATCAACATTATTTAAACCTCTTCCTGAGCTACTGAGACTATTTAAGCCTCTTGTGGTTGGGGATTTTTGATTTTTAAAGAGCCTATGAATGAAGAAAAAGCTTGTAGACACAGACACAGCGTTATCTCAGACTAGAAAGGAGAAAGGGCCCACCGACTCCTTCCTGACAGTGTTCCTGGTACGGAACCTCGTCAAGGAACGAAGCATCCTGGTGCTCTCTAGCTCTATCAAATCCAGATGGGGTTTATAAAAAGTACACAAAATCCTACATGATACGGATGTCTATTTAAGAACTATTTTAAGCTTAATACACATGACAGAACAAGAGGGCATACATGAAATTATAAGAAAAAGGTTTAATCTGAAGCAGATGTCTGGAAGCAGTGTTTCATCAAAAAAACATGAATACTTGCAATAGCCAAAGCAGCAGATTACTGCAGGTACAAACACTGGGCCCATTGACAAACAATTCAATGTATATTGGGATGGAGCAGGGCCTGAAAGACTAATTGACAAGTGCTGTAACTACAGGCTGTGTAGCACTACTGTGTCCACAGCTGTGGATAATAGTAATCCCAAATATTTTCTTTATTAGTAGTTGTGGATAGATTTTTATTTCAAGGATCATCTTTGCTACTTGCAACCACAAATTACAGATATGAATCCAGTTTAAATTAGAAGGCACCCTACACCATTCTCTTCAACTGTCCAAGTGTTGATTTACTGTGATGGGAATGGATCCATCTTCTCTCCCACAGTGTAAAACTTAACTATACACATGCTCCTTAACTGAAAAAATGTACAGGAATAAGTCCAAGCAGCGTAAAAGGTAAACAGATTGCTTCCTTTCTTCTTCTTTTCTTTTTTTTTTAAATCAGGTTTATTCCATTTCTGGACAAAAAAGATAAGTAATGATAAAACTTCAGAACTGAAATGTTTTTTAACAAAATATATGAAAAGAAGTAGACATGGAGATAACAATCGCCCCGAGGTAAAAAAAAAAAATGTATGAAGATTAGATTTTAGACTGCATGATTTTGAGATAATTTTAAATGTTTACACATTTAAAATGGCACTAGTTGCCATGTTCTTCAACCCTTAGCAGCCTTCATATTTTTTTCCCTGTGAGAATAAAGGTAGCTCAGTTAATCACTTTAAAACAACATCACAAACAATTGAACTAAGGGGCAATGGATTTTCACGGTGTTACACACATAATAGAAACTCCATTTTCTTTGCACATAAAGAACATAATTAACAATAAACTTAAATATTGTAAAAAATGTTCATACTTGAAAGACACTCCAACAATAAGACTACAAAGTCACTCAAAATATTTGTCACTACTTACTATTTATCTCTTTACATTAATATTCTTGCCATTAACACCAGATTTTTCTGACTTTTCAGAATCTCAAGCATTTTACAATTTTATAGTTACGATTTTTGATTTAAGAGCCTGTAAAGATCAGCAATTAGATTCTTAAACAAATCTTGTCTTCAATACAACAGTAGGTTAGGTACACTCACAGCAAGAATTCATTTGTAGCATCTGTTTTTTAATTTGGAGAGCCACTCCAATGAAACTGTGCATTGCTAAATGTTATTTATTCACATCAGTAAGGGGAAAACAGTAGAATGTCACAGAAGTAGATAGATCAAGAAATGTCTTTAAAAAATAAAATCAATATGATCATGATAACACATTTAATTTCAATAGGAAAAAAAATAAATAAATTACTGTTTAACAAATAATGATTTCATTCTTCCTAGACCTGGACCTGTGAATTTAGCTGGCCTATATCTTTAGAATAGGGAAATAAAATTCCACAGTATTTCATCTACATATACATTTCCTTGTACTTTGACAAGGGCATATTAGACCGTCTTGCAGTTCTTGCTAAAGGATTGCTAAGACATTTTCAGGGATTTCATAAGAGACTGCATATGTTAATTGACTAAAACTGTATTTTAGGTTACTACATACACCAAAATTGCATGTGGCGAACTCCTTTGCCCTGAAATATAGCTACAGCCTGCAGAAGTCATTAGTGTGAGCTATCATATACACCTACTCCATTCTTACCCTTCTTTAGCCATCTGCTTACAGACAGTATTAGAGGCAGACAGATGTCTGGTCTGATTCGGTGTGGCCTTTCTTGTGCTTTTATCAGACCCAAATTAAATATTAAAATAAAATAAAAATAAAAATACTGCTCAGTCACAAAACATGCAAATCCTACGGTTGTAAGTGTATCTGCTTAACTAGCTCATGAGAGGCCTGTTTTAAAATGTGGATTTTTGTGTCCTCTGTGCTGTATTAAGTATTACCATTTCTATTCTGGATCAGACAGGACAAAAACAAGCCAATCAATCAACATAAAAACTGCAGCACACACTTAGAATCCTCTCATTTCCTGCTACTCTAATCCAGACTTGAAATTTTGATTGGAAGTATCTAATAGATATTGTTAATTTATCATTCACATTTTTAAAAACTCCCCAAATGTTTAATTCTGCTTCTGAACAGTCTTATTACAATAATTTAAGACTCCACATCAAGTCATAGGACCTTTAAGTAACTATGCAAATTATCATCTACTTTACTAATTAACAGTAACTAAAACAGATTACTGAGTTCAACATATCCTTTTGAGATGTCAAAATAAATGCATAAAAGATACTGGTAAGCCAAAGACCTTTATTTCTTTTCTCATTAGCCTTTTTGCATTATTAATAAAGCACTGAAATTCATGCCAATCATAAATATTTTGCCCAAGAACATTAGCTTAACATTACTTGGGTATAACTTGACTAGTCCATCATACACTCTTCTCTTTTTTATCTGGTGACTAGTTTTGTTTCAAGCATGTACAGGTAAACTAAAAATGCCTTTACCCAATTTCTTCATTGTTATTCTGTTTTTTTCTGTTTTTTCCACTATATCAAAAAATCCACTGTGTCTGCAATTTGGAACATAATTTGCATACAACTTTGGTCAAACTACCAAGTTTTGTTTTGTGCTATTTTAGGTCATAATCTTTGCATTCTAGCTTTTGCTCGGGTTATTAGCCTACCCACAGGATTTATCTTCAGATGGTCAATGAGTGATGTGGTAAGAATGGAACTCCATGTTGGACCTACTGGAAATACGTCTAGTGTATGACAAGTATAATAGAGCTGTGCTTAAACCATCCCATTATCTATTCTCAATTACCTGTATGTCTAGATCAGTCCTTTCCTGTCAGTGATCTGTCATTTTTCTCACCTTTTAATACCATATGATTTTAATCTCTCCCTTTGTCTCCCCAGAATTTTTCCTTCTCCGTTCTCCCATCTCTGCCTCTCCCTCATACTTTGCCTTCAGAAGAGAAGTCATGAATGAAGGATTAGATTTTAAAACAACAACATGAATGGGAGTTCTATGCATGCCAAGCCTTTACAGATAAAGTTGTAAACACAATAAATGCAAATATACATCTATACATCTTTACATGACAACAAGGAAGCAGGGCCAAAATGCAAAGATATAACTACAGTAAGGCAGAAGCAAGGCCAAGTTATGAATACATATAGATCCACTGAACATAGTATAGCAGATGTTATAGGAGAATAACAGCTTTAGAATGATGAACTTCCGACTTACACAGATAATATGAACAACTCTATAGATAGAAGAGGGAATTCAAGTGCACTTGAGCTCTCAAATTCAAAAAAAAAATGATTTAAAAGAAAAATTTGCTTAGAAATATATTTCCATGGAGAAGCCAAGATGTTCTATAAACAGAGAAATGATATTTCTTAAATCCAACTTGCAATGTGCACTTAATTTACTGAGAGTAAGGGAGAGAATATTAGTCACTGGTCAGAATTAATCATTCTCTTGGAGATAACACCACAGATATGCTATCAATCATTCAGTATTTGGAGCAACACCTGGACTCTGACATGATTTTCTACTGTGGGTCCCATATCATCATTTCTTTGAGAACACTGACTTACATATCTTCATCTTGTGTTAGACGTGCTACCTCACAGGGATGCTCATATTGTCTTTTAAGAAATGGTAATTCAGAAACAACAGTCAAGTAATCAAGTACATGCAAGTTTGAAGGACTTTCCCAGAGGAGTCTCTCCTCCAGGCCTTGCAGCTAGCAGAAACCTCATGGAGCTGGAGTTGGCACAAGAGACAGCTTTGGTATTCCTGGGTTGGTGGCTTGTGGGCTGACCACTTCTATTGAATTGCTACATTGTAGGAAAGTTTCAATGTTCCCACCAGCTTGAAATCCTAACATTCATTCACATGCATAAAATACTCAAAATCATATCCAGTTTTCACTGTAAAGTAAAATGCTAAATTCTACTCTCTGATTCACAATTCTGAAAAGAAACAATTCTGAAAAGCCAGCTTGCTGAATCCTGTGAAGTAGAGAGCCACTGGCACAACATTGCACTCAAGCTAAAATAACATCTCTGAAACTGGGCTTACATATTTCTGAAGACTTAAAAAAATACAGTTCAGAGGAAAAAAAACACAAAAATAAAAACAACAACAAAAAAGACTTCTCCCAAGGTCTCACCATACCCTTGAATACATAAAGGAATTACATATTAAAGCAATGAAATACCACTTTGTTCCCACATGCATAAAGTAGTCAGCAGTCACAGCAAGATGTAGACATGTACAATAAATAATCCCATTTGTATTTAGGCAAATAAGCCCTTCTCTATAAACACAACAGCAGACACATAGATTCTCTCATCCATTTAGAGAAGAAATTGCTACTGGATTCAGTTAATTACTGCTTGGAAAATAATTGTGTAGTTCCAAATGTCAATCAGAAGATTAAAACTGTGGCCAGTGACTAAAAATTTGCCTCAATGCCACAGACAATGTGTCTGCGGTTTCGGTACAACCGGCAGGGCATCCTGGCATCCTAGTGAGATTCCTACGGAAGGGGAGAAGTTGAAGGAATACAGCTGCTTTCATAGGGGAAATGTCACTGATTAAGACTTCAGTGGTCTTTTGTTCTATGCTGTACTGCTGAATGGAAATCACACACATAGTATTCATCCCCAAACCACTACCACTGCCATGTCCAAAGACAGGCGTCTCGGGAAATCTAAAGGGCTAAAGTAACACCGGATGGCACCTTTGTTATGATCAAAAGCCTCAAATATGCTCAGAGTCATAACAACTTACAAATGCGAGAATTCTGGCTATAAGTCAAAAGTAGGTATTAGGGATGATAATTTGTTTACCTGAGCTTGAAAAATACATTGAGACGAAATTTTTGTCTCTATGCATACAGATAAAACTAAGTGATTTTTCTTACATTGTGCTCAATCCTGCTCCTGAATTAGAAGAAAAATAAAAATTGGAAAAAAAAGATTGAAATTCTTATTCAGATAATACCTACATTTGGAATTCTAACTATTTAAAGTATTTGCAGAGTAGAGGGGAAAAATACACCCAAAAAGGTTAAGTCAGGGAAAATAATTATCTTACTTTTATTACCGTTCATTTGAAACAGAAAATCTGTGTGCAAGTATTTCCATGGCAAAGTTTTTCCATCAAATGGAAAAGTAATTCCCAATACTTGAAATAAAAATTACTTTTGCATTGTGATCAAATAATCAGAGCTTCAGGGAGAGGAAAAGCAGCAAGAGATAAGCTAATAAGTATAGCTTTACACATCACTCCAAGGCAAGCTACTTGGATATTCCTCATTGATGGTATCGCTTCAAGTCACCTTCATGTTACATAAAATGTTTACTCGAAGGTGAAGTTCCCACCTATATATGAGAATTTCAAATATAAGTCATATGATTCAAATTTGTGATTAGTGTTCTTTGCCCTCACCCTCTGCATTGAAGTACCAGAGTTCATTTTATCACAGATATTCCTTACAAATTTATGAGGATTATGTCGCAAAATATTTATACATAACATTCCTTCTAAAACTTTTCCTGAATTATCAGGGCAGTTCCTAATTTTTCTCTCTTATTTATGAGTTTCAGATATACATCTGTTTCAGAAGGCAAACCAGGTGAAAGATTTGTAACTGAAAACCTAATCAAGCCATGTCAGTCAGTCATACAGTCATTAACTGTACTGAACAGTATAATTCTGTTTCACTAGACTATCATAATTTTAAATGTATTATATTTTATTCAAAAGAATGCCAGTAATATTGAGGCTAAATTTTTAAGATTATAAGGAAGCTTTATAGCAGATATATAAGTTTTGAAAGACTCAAGATTCTTATTCTTTCGTAAAGGGCTCCCAGTAAGGGCCCTTGTGCTTTTTGTACATATAAGCTTCCATCTTTTGAAGCCATGGAAAAGCTGGCTCCATAGAGAGGCACTGTAAATTCACCATCTTCATCTCTGTGACAGAACTCCGGCAAGACTGAAGACTGAATTCATCAGAACTTCACACAGTGTAATTACTATGAACACAAACTGTGACACAGAATCCAATGAATCATTTAAAGACATACTTAGCTTCTATGTGAAATGAAGAAAAAAAGGCTAGGCAAGGTCAGATGGCATATAACATAAACAAGAATGCACACTGTGCATTAGCTTCATAAGAGATTTAAGGTGCTCTAACTGTAACTCAGACTATTTTCCAAACATCCTAAATTTTAAGGCAAGGGACATTCAGCTGCATTTTTGTCACCAGTAACAAAAACTAGCTCCATGGAATTTAATCACTGTGACCAAGGCAGAGCTAAATGTTACAACTTTCCAAAATAAAAATGCTTTCCAAATGATGTAGATGCATTTGTCACATAGATGGTAGGCTTTTTCTTTTTTGTGTTAAAACTGTTTTTCCCCCTAAAAGGTCAGTGACCCTAAAATAACATAGGTTCTTATTTCTGTAGTGTAATAGAAGACACAATGTTATGATCTATTAATGACAGTAATAAGAATTAGTCTAGCCACATGAGGTTTTATAATGGATTTCACATCACTACTAGTATCCTCACATCACTATATCTGGCTTCAGGCACATTGACATATCCAATAGATTCATCTCTGAGCTATATTTCTTGCTGTAACACCCAAATCCTGAACTGTCTGAACTGCATTCTTTTTACACATCCCACAGAAACTATCAAAATCAAATGATACAATCAATTCAAAAATTATCTCAAATTGTTCACTGCGTAAAATCAGAAGCCCACCAGCAATGCTGCTGGACTTGCACTCGGAAAGATCAGACTGTTTTCTTTGAGCAGTCATCAAATTGCAACAGCATTTCACAAGGATGAGGTCCTTGGTGGTCAGCTCTACCTGGCAGGGTTCTACTACAAAGGATGCCTCTTCTCTTTTGGGTCATGGTGAAACCCACAGTTAAAAGATGCTCCGTAAGCATTACCTAATTTTACATTATTAATTCCTCTGAAAGAAAAGTTTAGGTTTTGCAGCAGCATCCTCAGGGCAACAAATAGCAGCTTTTAGACAGCAGCACCCAGAACTCTCCAAGCACATACTCAGAGTTTGCACAAAACACAGGAAAAGAGTAACCACTGTGAATAACAGAGAGTAACCAGAGATGCTAACTTTGTGGGAGGAGGCTCTAAAATAATTATGAAAAGCAACATAGGAAGGATGTCACTACCCACTTACAGGGAACACAGAAACCCGCACAGAGTGTTCTCTCCATTTCAGAATAGGTAAGACAGTATGACAGAGGGCTGTTTGCACTAGTTTTATTTCCTAATGCAGCAAGCCAAGAACAAAAATCAAATCAGATCTCCTCCTCCTACATGGAGACCCAACTGCTGTCCGCAGCGTCCTAATTAGTTCTTCTAAAGAAGATGGAGCCAGTGCACAAGAAAAGAATGAGTGGCAACAGACAAGGTCTTCATAGGGAGAGCAATCAAACTCTGCCACAGGCTACCCAGGAAGGCTGTAAATTCTCCATCTTTGGGGAATTTCAGAACTCAGATGGACAAGGGCGTGAAGTTGGCTTTGCTCTGTGAACTAAAGGACATCCACCTGTCCTTTCATGCCCAAATTTTTCTTTTGTTCTGCTCTGTGTATATACACAGTTACCACACTTCATTTGATCTGTAGAAATTTCATAAGCCACATTAATGCCACTGTATCTTGATTGTCAGTTTCCATCCTTGGTTTAAATGAAACATTTACACTTGAAACTTTTGGTAATTATTTAACCAAAGCAGTTATCCTGCAGTGATTAGTGCATTAAAAATGAAATTGATTGAGATTTAGGATTTCCCCAAAATATTTCAAACCATTTTCTTGACTGAACCTCAGTATACACCGNCAGTTATCCAGCAGTGATCAGTGCATTAAAAATGAAATTGAGATTTAGGATTTCCCCAAAATATTTCAAACCATTTTCTTGACTGAACCTCAGTATACACCACCTCTCCTAAGCCCTCATACAGCCATTTGATTTAATTTAAATTAAAAGAATTGTCAGAATATCACTTCCTAAAATAGTACAAAGAAATGAGAAAGCCAAAAGCTAGCTCATCCATTACCTTTTGAATGGAGTAAAACTATTTTGTAAAAGGTAAGTAGAACAACATATGCGAGATATACATTCCATTGTTTCCCTAAAAATACCTAGAAAATGGAACAACTTAATTTCCATTAAATAAACTTTCCGTGCCAAGAACATATCGACAGCTATCCCGCGCTCTGCTAATCTCAGCGTCACTTTACAAGTAACATTAGGGTGCTCTTGGGACAGACAGATCGTGGCACATACTGGAGAGAAATCAAAGGGGATGCAGGAAGGAGGGATTCTTGGAGCGGCCCTGGGAACTGGGCTTTCCGCCTTCTGGAATAGAGCTTTGCAGCCACTGCCATCTTTACAGCACTGCATTGAAAAAAGATAAACTTTAGCTATAAAAGTTCAGATCTGATGTGTTAAAAATGAACCAGACCAAAGCTTTACTCTTAAGAAAGGATCCTTCTGCCAAATTTGCATGTCAGATCCCAAAGTTCAAGGGTTCATATGAATGATTTTAAAATCCATATGGAAGTCTGCACTATACACGGATTTTTCCTATGAAGTTTCAGGTTAAAAAAAAAAAAAGTATTCAATGGCAGCGTGATAACACATTCAACTCCTATTTCCTTTTTCCTCACCACTATCCATGTCCTTTAGCAGAAGTACTGTTTAGGTAATTAAAAGAAGCCTCACTGCCGACACTGCAGCAGGCTGAAGCATGCTGCTTCCCCCGAGAGCAGAAGGAACGGGAAGAATACTCCACCAAACAGAGAAGGGTCGCATGGCTACAGTAGAGCATGATCCTACAACCTCCTAGCTAGTACATAATGCAATCGGTTTACTTCCCAACATTTCCCTTCCCAATTCAAAGATGAACAGGAAATTCCTTATTATATTCTAGAGGCAGAAAAAATCCATTAACATATGTTCCAAGTGTGAATATCCCTCTTAGCTTATTAGAGAACATTTTTCAGCTTGGAAAGAGTACAAGCTACAGGTAAGTTTATACTTCTGTACCTTAACTCCATATCAACATACATAAGAACCCTCAGTCATTCTTCCTAATGGAAACACTAATCACGTATTTGGTGTTCGCACCTCATTATGACCACACCTAAGGAAGAAAAAAAAAAAAAAAAAAAAAAAGCTTTTCAAAATGATGGAGAGGTTTTATTGAAATTGAGGTAAGTTTCATATATCATTTATATATGTGAGGAAAATACAGAGCTCAAATCTGGAAAATTGGTAAAAAGGAACCAATATCTGAAGCTACATTTTGGCCGAAGAGCCATTCATTACTTCTCTCCATGGAAAAGACAGCTAATGCCCTAGTTATCAGGATATGAGTCTTGAGAGCTACATGAGGCAGTGGGAGTCATGCTGCTAACTGTCCTGCCACCTCTGTGTCCGGGTCCCTGACAACCCTGGTGATGCCCTGGGCTACACCTTGCAGGTTCCTTTGACCACTGAGCTTTTTAGAGACTGTCCTTTATTTCAAACATGATCAACAGACGGGAAGCTCGATCACAAAAATAAAACTTTAGAGAAAAATACCAGTACCAATTAAATCTTGTTTTCAGTGCGTATTTCATCCAGAGGAAATCCAATCATAATAAAAGTCATGACAAATTCAAAAAAAGAAAGAGTTCCCCTTTTGCACTGCCCCAAGACCACACCAGCTTGCACACCTGAAATAAAAATCATGGATGCAACTGTTTGAGGCTTTGGCTGCTGGAACAGGATATTACACCAGGTGCTTGTAACGCAGTAACAGAATACAAAGGCAAGGAGAAAATTTCTGGAAAGGTTTTGTTAATGGCTATGTAAATAGCAAATGCTTACTGCCAGGGCACTACTGCAGAGGCTTGGCAAGGAACTGTGCTCAAGGCACAGTTTTGAAAGAGGATAGTAAGCCAGCTCCTTCAGGAAGGGCGTAGAAGTCCCTAGGCAAAGGCTATTCCAGAGCCTCTGGAAATACTCATCGAGGCTCCTGCATAGATGCCTGTAACTATAGGAGGGCTCAGGCCCTGCGGGTGTCCTGCTAGCAAGCTCTAAACTCGTGCAGAGGATAACGGGAGATTCACAAGCACGTAACTGAACTGGAAAGAAAAGTAGGCTCCTTTTGGGGCAGAAGTTGGCAGAAGATTTTCAGAGGACAAATATGAAAAAAAGTATATCTGAGAAGACAGCACCTTCATATCTCAAACGGAGATCACTGCTTTTAACTAGCCACAGTGAGGCAAGCAGGGGTATCTGAAATCAGTGCCACCAAAAGACAACTACTGAACTGGGCCAAGACAAAAGTGATATTCAGATCTGGAGAGAGAGATCCCACTCAACCAAACAGAAACTGAACTTGAAGTCTGACTGAAACTGCATGAAAACTGGAGCTGAACTTAGGCACAGCTGGGCTTCAAGGAAAAGCCAGACACTGCCTCTAATGGCACCTCTCAGAAATTTCCAAGTGGATCAATCAGAGCACTTTGCTTTAGGCTGCTCATACGCATCTTCATAGTTTAAGGTAGCAATCACAGACACCTTGGAAGTACCAATAATAATTCATGAAAAAGACAAATACATTCACTAGAAAAGAAATGACTTTTTTGTGTTTTTCAGTGAAATAGAGAGAAAGGAGATAGAGAAAATGCTTCACATAGAACAGTAAGGGTAATTGTAACTGTCAGAAAGGAGTTATAAATGTCAAAGTATTTACTGTAGTCCAAAGAGAAAAATATTTTAGTTGCAGATGTACTACCAAATGCAGGACAGCAAGGAAACAGAAGAGATTATAAAAATAATTCTAACATTTTCTAAAACCAGAATACTGAACTCTTTTCTTTCTAAAAATATATGAGAAAGAAATGCAAATAGCTGCTGCAGAAGCAAGAAAACATAACATAGTATTATCTACACTCATTTTTATAGCTCATTCAGTTGTGGCAGCATATTAATATTGGTTTCCAAGAGTCATTCACAGCTACAGTATCTCTGTAGGGGAAAGACTTTGTACAATAATATAACAGCTACTATTTCAGCTATGAAACAAATCTGGTTGACATTAGCATATTTTTCTTTCCATCTGGCCATGCATGCCTCTAAACACTGACATATTTGTATATTTTCAAACATTGTTGCTAAGAGTGCTGAAAAATCTCCTTAACTGTTCTCAAGATAATAACGAATTGTATTAAGAGTATTTGAAGTGACACTTATTCAAAAAAAAAATCAAATAATTTAATACTTAATACCTTAGTTGAAAATGTTAGAATTGAACTTTGAGGGACACCACTCTCTGCAGATACACAGCAGTATGCTGCTGAGGTGTTGTCACTTTAGAATTAGCAGCATTTAACAAATGTTTCAGCCTTTCCTTCGCATCTGCCAGAACAGCTTCAAAACCACAAGGTACTTGATCCTGTCAGCTGTGACTGCAGATCATCATTGTACAGGATGATTAGCTTTGTACCTAGACAGAGATCACCTAACTTCCTCTTCACCTACTACAAGTTATTCAAATGCATTGGGGAAGGCCTGGCAAGTAAGCTTTTAATATTTTTTAAAGATGGAAATGACAGTGAGGAAACAAAAAGAGCTTGTATGTCTTCCGCAACAATAAAAAATAAGCATTTTTAAAGTAGTCTTGAACAATTTTATCTTGTTTTTGATAGTGATGCCTTCATCAAAAAAGAAATCACAAAAAAGTATCAATGACAAAATTGATCCCAAATGTAACTAACAAACACCTATAACAACAGAAAAATCAGAGTTTTTTTTCAGGGTACAGATTAGTTGTCACAAAACTAGTATCTTTTTTAAAAAAACACAGAACTGCAAGTTAACTTGAACATTTTTCAGGAAAACAGTCATTACTGAAGGGCTGAAATTTTTCAACAGAGGTGCTACCTTCCCCTTATGCTATTATGAAGCTGAGGTGTGACCGGGGCAATTCCAAGTCCCATCATATGACCATGGCCACAGTGACTGCCATGGCAGTAGATAGAGCCGAATACTGATATCACAACTATTTTGATTTCAGCCTGATGTAATTCAGCATTTGATCCCTCTATTTTATACTTTCTGGAGTCTGAAGCCTCCTGATTATTCTCTTATATCTCAGCTTTCTTCCAAAGGCACTATCCAAAACTATGGTTACCAGTATCATCAATTCTGTTATCTCTGACTTCCTATCCATAGTTGCACAGCAAGGACTGAAATCAGTGCCAGAAGTGCTTCTTCACTAAAAAAAACATTGAACCTAACAAGATCAGGTGGTGTAGGTCACTGTGTAGTTGACAAGCTACATCAAGATCTATTTGAGCAGATAATCAACAGATCAAAGGAATCTTCATGCTACCAAAGTACATGCAAAATACATTTTCAGTACAATTAAGTAATTTGATGTTTAGCATTACTTTCATCAGCATCCTGACATTGTATCAAAGGCTAAAGCTTTTCTTGGGCCCCACCACTTAGGTGTAGCCCAAATGTATTAGCTTTTGTTAATAAACCATTATTGATGACTAGTGGCCATCAGCTATATGTTTTCAGTCAGGTGATCTATATCATAACTTACCAGAGGCCTGCTACTCTCTTAGCAATCTGTAACCTCAGACATTCGGCCAATTGGTCCTGTGCCTTTATGCATTAAAGCTTTTCAACAAACAATCTAAAGAGAGTTTGCTTCTTTTGGAGACCAGCTGAACAAATAGTCTAAACTCTAAGAGACTCACTGTTCTGCCTCCTACAACTGTAAAAGCTACTCCTGTAATGCAGTATGTTTTGGAGAGAAAAAAGGAGAAAAGAGGTTGAGTATTGTCAATGTCCACCAACATGATGGCAAAAGCTGAAATATTAATGGTCTCCTTGCAGAGGTGTAAAGTTACGCAGAGGTGTTCCACACTGCCCAAAAGGTAGCAGCAAAATCTGTGCTGTGAGATTCTCTTGAACAGGGGAGGAGAAAAAAAAAAAAAAAAAAAAAGGAAGACAAGAGAAAAGAGGTAGAATCATGGCAGATAAACTGGTCAGGGAACAGAAAACCTGCAGGTGAAGATACAGAAATCAGTCGAAATTTAAATGCATCATACATCCATTCAAAACAAAAGCAGCATTTATTAGCCAACTAAAAGACTGTTCTACTGCAGACATCTATGAGATTCCCTACTGAAATCCCCTACTAAAACTGGAACACACAAGACTTATTCTTTCCAAAATATCATCCAAAACAAAACAAAATAATACTTAAACTACATTTGGGAATCAACCTGCCTTGGTAGGCAGATTGACTCTATGACTTAATAACTGCCTTTTGAAATTTTTATGATTGATCATTGTACTGCCTGTTTTATGTTCAAGGGGGTGGAGCACAAGACAATCCTGTTGTGTATTGCATCATGTATGGCTGAGAGTAAACACTATCTGAAGTAGATAAAATGAATTTGTAGGGCTAAGTCATTGTCAGTTCAGCAAGTCTGTTTTACTCCTGCCCAATCTGTTTATTTAAATTCATTTTTCATCCAAAGACATGACATTGGTTTCTAAGGAAGTTTACGACTTAAGGCAACTTAGAAAACATAATGAATCTGTTTGCTATTTGTCAGAGTTTCTAGACAGTGAGAAAAGACAGTTATGTTGTCATGGGAAACATGTGAAAGTACACAGAAGGGGATCTTGTGACAAGGTTTGAAATTCAGGTCTGTCTGACCTTCTCCGTTCTGCCTACACAGGCTGCTAAATAAAAAGAATACTTATAAAACCTGTTAGAGAGCACCAAACCTATGGGCAGGGGCAGGGGGAAGAAAAGAAAGTCAGGGGGCCCTTTACAGAAGGGAGACAGTTACAATGTCACCAACTATTACATGATTGTCCATATTAGATTCATGAGAACAAGAAATTCAGGGAGGCAGAATTTACCTTAGCAATGGAGTATATTCCATTATGCCAAGAGACTATCTACTCAAATTTGTCCTGGTCATATAGGGAAATCAAAGATGCTTTACATAGTGAAAACCTAAGACGGATGACTTTATACTGGTTGAGTCTGTCATTTAATTTTTTTTAGTGTTTTGTCTGGCAAATTGTTAGTCTTCTGTTGTGTTTAAATTTCTAACCTTAATAAGACATGCGGTAATAGTTATTTAGTCACACATACTATTTTTGTAACAGTATTTATATAGTAAGTCAGCCAGTCAACTCTTCAAGGGCAGACATCATGTTTATTTGCGTGCATTTGTGCTGGTTGTATATTTGTGCACATCAAGCTGGTTGCCTGAACTCGACAAAGCATAGCAGAAGATAGATATGTAAGATATGTCCACAGTCAGTGGCTGCAAGTCACTCCTTTTTTGCTCATAGTATTTGTGCAATGCAAATGTTTAACAGTGACCACCAATTTGATAAAGTGCTCATGGTAAACAACACAAGCAGCTTGATGCATTCAAAGACAGCTTTAAATATCATTGTGAGGTCTGGGGCAGAATCAGACACTGGAGCAGTTGTTCTCATGAGAACATGAATTACTGTTTATATATTATTCAACTCATGGAAAGGCAGGAAAAGTATTATGTAAACACTGGGGGCAGCTATGCCATAGTTATTCCTTACTTATCAAGCAGTCACATTTGACTGTGCAGTGACTCAACAGAAGAGCCCTTAAGTAACTTCCTGTAACATGCTTACATTTGTGAACACATGATGAGTTACTGCATCTTATCCCCAGCCCAGACATTTTCCTCATTATCTCTCTCCAGTAGAAACAATTTGAATTTAAACCAGATAAATACAATAGAAGACTAAAAAATGAGATCTAATAAAGGTTAAGCATGTTATAATAGGATCATGCACTAATTCAGTAAGAGGTTTGTTTGTGGCGGAGCCCTCTGTTAATTTCGTTTTAGTAAAATCAAGCGGACTGAGCTCTGCCTAATGACACAGTCCTGCCAGCTCCCCACCGCCGTCCCAAGTCAGAGCAGCACAGGAACTAAAGCTGCTCTTGCTCTGAGGCTGCTGATCCTCCAAGCAGTCTCAGCAGTTAGCACTGCAGCTACACTTACCACATCTGCCAGATCAATAATAAGGTGCCTGGGGTTTAGGCTTTATTTTTCGAGAAGAGTTCCCCTACCCCACCTCCCCTAAATCTTCATAAATCCTCAAAAATCTGTAAATAAGGTTAAATGGGAAATCAAGTAGTTACTAGAGATAAGTCTCATCTCATTTGTGTAATCCTGATTTAGGTTGGAAAAAGAAATTAGCTGCTGGTGAATTTCTTTTCCCTAAGCATCTGTCAAGACAGACTTGGAGATTCTTACTGCTTTCTAAGCAAATAGATTCCAAGAAAAAATCTATTGAGTTATATTTTGCCTCTCTTGAATTTCTTCATTAATTGGTTCTGGGTTTGATGTTTTAAACCATACCTTTGCACAATGGATTGTGGAGTAATCATTTGAATTAGGTCATGTAGTCTGAGCAGGCAGCCAAAGAAAAAAAAAAGCCTGCACAGACACCCCCACACAGAAACGTACACACTATACATGTACGCTTGGAGCCACATTTCATGGTCCTGGGTAAATGCTGTAACATCTCAGAAACAAATGCCACCTTTCCATCTACAACTTGGTTTCTATAAAACGTCTTTATCCTCAGCCTTTGACCATAAACTGGAGTCACATACTGGCCAAATCTCCAGACAGTGATGTTTTGTATTGTTTGAAGGACAGATCCTTTTACATGAGCTACTGTTAATTACACTACAGATCCGTGCAATTAGACAGGTATACCGGGAATTGCACAATTTCACAGGAATTTCACAGAAAAGAATCAGGCTATTTATCAAGATTAATTTAAGTAAAAGAAAGACTAAGAGAATCTTCAGCATTCAAAATAACTTCACCTAAAGGATAACTTTGCTTTATTCATTGTTTTTTATTTTTACACTGAAAATCTGTGCACATAATGAATACAATTCTGAAAAAAATAATTCAGGACAAGTGCTGTGGGCTCTTCCTCAATACTTATTCTTTAACCAATATGTGGGTCTCAAGAGTCACAGTTACTCAAGCCAAAAACTAAACCAGAACAAGACCAAACAAACATGGCTTTAGTGAACTTGAAGATACAACCCTTGCACCCTCTAGTGCTAGAAGTAACAAGCAGTATTAACACCATAACAAGAGTCTTCTCCAATCATGCTATTCTACTTAATATAGAACATCTGGAGAGGCAGCACAGCCTTCAAAAGTCTCTCCTTGAACAAAAAAGATTAAAACTTATTATTCATAATCATTCTAGAAAATAGTTTCTTTTTACTCCATTAAAGTTACCTTCAATAGAAATGAACTCTTAGTTGTTCACGTATCTTTTTGAAATAAATGAGGTAGTGCTTATTTCAACTAATTTCCTTAAATCTTCTGATGGAAAGTAATAAACATTTTGAAAAGCAACTAAGATGGGAAACCTTACAGCAAAATTTGTGCTACAGACCAAATCTCAACAAGAATTCAAAGAATAGATTTTCTACACTAATGAAAAATAGAAATTTTGGTGAATAGTCAGGTCTCTCTCTCTCTCTCAAAAAAAAAAAAAAAAAAAAAAAAGAGTAAGCATCTTCTGCTCTACAGAAGAATTGTCTACAACTCAGCTCTATATAACTGGATAACTGGATTCCAGTTTGAGTATAGCACAGCTCATCGCAGGCGAGCTCCTGAGTTACGTCTTTTCTAAAGCAAGAAACTGTATTAAAAACTCAGGACATTCAACCAGGTTGTCACCAGTAGCTTTCAGGACTGGCTCTTTTCTTTGTTCTTTCAGGAACAGCATGTTTTAAAATATAAGATGTTTCTAGGTTTGAGTCAGTGTCTCACTTGTTATCACATGTATGTCTATGGTGTTTGTGTTACTTAATGATTTTATATTTTTCATTTTTTTTTTAATTTGAAGAGGGAGAGAGTCTTTATGGAAACATAATGTTTTACCAATATATTCACTTTAACTTAGCAAGATTTACCTAAATGACAATGTATGTGTGTGCTACAATTTCATAATGCCAATAAGGTCATTGTAGCATTTTCAATAACAGCAACAAGAACAAATGAAATGACCCAATAGAAGAAATTTTCTCAACATGCTTTAGGGAGAGGTCATAGCAAAAACAAATTCATGATCATCATAGAAGTATCTTCACATATTTTTCCATTATATCTAAGGCAAGCACTAAGAAGCATACACACATAAAACAATTTAATGTGACACAAGCTCAGATGAGCATTGCACAGCTACAGCATCAGGAAAACCCCTCTGGACCCAGATGATAAAATAGGCACATCAGAGTAAGCCAAGACATATTCACTTGATAACGGACCTTACTAATTAGGATCACATTGGGCCACCAGTTGGCCAACACAGAACCCACTAGTTGGCTAACACAACAGTCATTTACAACTCTCATCTTGGTTTATTAACACCACATTTGAATACTAAATCAAATGAACTTTCTGTAAGAGCCAAACATCTGTGTTTGCACATTCATTTTGAGGAGTGCTCTCCCTCTGCAGATAGCAATTATTCTCTGCAAAGTTCTTCTAGATAAATGCTTCTCAATGCATTTTGAGAGCTGAGGGCCTCATCTGCATCATCTCAGTCCAACAAAACATATATAAGTACCAACATTTTAAAGAGAAGTGAGAAGGCAGGACTTCGGTCCAGGTGGCTGGAAACTTTATGTCAAGATCTGGCTCACAGATAGTCATTAAGTCCCTGGCAATTTCTTGGTTATTAATTTCTTAATAGTCTATAAACAGAAACTAATTTGGAGCTTTCTAAATGCAAACTCCCTGATTCATCACCATGTAAGTGTTTCTTAAATTAAAAGTCTGGAAAGCATTTCCTAGTGGAACAGTCAAATAATAAAGCAATGCATGAAACTGGAAGAGCCAATTCCACTGCCCTGGTGACTGAAATCTCCTCTGAGTCTACTTAGGCTAAGGGAGTAGAGTATGAGAAACATGCACAAATTAAGAAGTCTTTAATCATACAGAAAGACATGTGAAAAGGGGAAGGAAGGGAGGAAGGAGTGGAAGGGAAAAAAAAAAAAAAAAGGAGAGAGAGCACACCCAAACCTACAGATAATCATGTCATGTAGGAAATTCCAAATGTCCTTCTAGAACAAGCACTGCTCTCAGTAAGGACTGTTTGGAGAATCAGCTGTGTATTATCTGCCATGCTAGATATACTCGGACGTGCTTAAAATCATTTCCACTCTAGAGATGGTGCCACTTCTCATGGAATTCCCTGTACATACAAAGGATTTTTTTTTTTTGTAGATTATACATTGCCTTAAGTTGATTTAGCTTTTCAGATATCCCATCAGAATGAGCATCACCGCCAAAACTTCTGCAAAAACCAACAGGGAACTTGGGAGCTACTAAGGTATATAAACTCAGTATTTCTACTGAGTAAAGGGTCTAAATAGGTGTGAAATGTGTCTGGCACCGCTGAGAAATGGATCCATTAGTATCAATCCAAAATGAGCAAAAATTTTAGAAATCGGTGCACACCTTATAAGTATATATGCCACATACATATCTGCAGGGACCACTTCAGAGTGTGTCAGGGTGTGCATGCATTTTGTCCTCTATTTAATATAGAAGTCAAAAATATTTTTCCAACAGGCATTACCAGAAACTGCCCTTCTGATTCATCACTGCTCAAAGCACAGCACAAATGTTACTTTGTTTTTATATTGTAATAGAAAGGTTCTAATGAAAATGTGCTTTCACCATACACAAAGTCAACAACTGGACTAATGTCTAATATCATCATAGCCTCAAAAATAGGGTGGGTGGACTCTGAACTTCCTATTGGACATCTGATGCCTCTCTATCCAAATATACAAAACCTCCACAACTGATTTGCAGTTGATTGGATTCAATCCAGAAGTCCACAGGAAGGCAAACTTCCTATTCATTTTAATCATGAAGAATTACAGCTTTATTAAGGATTGCTCATCTTGATTAGTCAGACAGATATAAAAGAATTTAACTAAGATTAATCAAATACTGGAGTCAGTCTGAAAGCTAGTAAATTCTAATTAATGAAGATTATCTCCAAATATCTATTAAAGATCAATCTAATAGTTATCTTCTGGCCACAGAAGCTGATTTGCAGGAAAAGCAGTTTTAAATAATGAGATCAAAAAAGATTTTCAGGCAATAGGTTTTAAGAAGTTCTTAAACAGTCACTATTTTCACCTTCTATGTTAGGAGGTCTAAGGATAAGATACAACCCAGGTCCATACACCCAAACATGATCTACCCAGCACTTGAAGTTTTCAAGCAAATTACTCGATCCAGAAATGTTTCTAAACTCTCAGGCCCGCCATCAATTCTCAGTGAGATTAGACTAACAAGCGTTTACATTTATATCTCTTTTTAAACCTCGCTCAATATTTAGAAACTAGGAGTTGGTGAAAGAAACTGGGTAAAAAAAAATAATATTTATTTTAATATATATTTACCAGTCATAATATTAGCGCTAGATTTTAGTTTTGCTAGAACTAAAGAACTAAATGCTTGCTCCTTCACATTTTCAACACTACCAATTAAACTGCAGAGTTTTCTTCCACCTAGGAGAGGATGAACCTCCTCCTCCTCCTCACTTGAAAATAGAAGCATCTGTTGTCTAAGACGACATCTGCTAAAGAAGTGAAGAGAGCAGGCTGTAAACTGCTTAGTCAAATAGTTTAAAGATAATGCAGAAATAATTAATTACAAGGAAAAAACTATAAGATTAAGATCTGCATGTAATTAGCTGTACTCAAAATGCCAAAACACTATACTCAGGAAAATATAATGAACGACTTCTTGAAAGCTCCTGATGATTCCCATTAACACAGTGAGCAAGGGTGCTGCAATCTGCTCCAAATGTTTACTGGGTGGAGACCTGTGGAATTGGGCTCCCTGCTTATAGCAAGGCATATGCTGGAAAAGTACGTTTCATGCTGTGCCCAAGTCCCATCAGACTTGGCAAAGCCATAACCTATGAATTACCAAGCTCACGCTTGGCCAAAGTCAGCTTTAGCAGCACTGGCTTGTCTTGCTCCAAGTGCAACAGCATGAAAATACATTATGGTTTGGGGCACTCATGCAGATTTCATTGATGAAGAATACATTAGATCTGATCCTTCACAGGCTAGTAATTTACTATATGGCTATGGCAGTTAAAGAAACATACAGCTTACATTTATTTAACAAGCAAGTGGGGAGGGAGGAAGGAGTTTATGTCCAGTTACTATTCTGTGCTTAGTGCTCTTAAAACATATAGACCAAAAGAGTTAAAAAGGTGAACATATTTTTTGAAGTAGAATTTAAATGGTAATAGAAGTATTTCTGTTATTTCACTTTCATTCTGTCTTGCTATCAATGATGGATCCTGAAGTTTGTTTTAATCTATTTGCTTGGAAAATGTCACTCCCTCTTATCTTCCCACCTTATAAATAATTTTCCTTTGCTATCTTATTTCTTTTTTTCTCAGAGGTGAGCTAGTGATTTGCAACACCTCTACTAGGACCAGGGAATCACAGGATGGCCCAGTCTATCCAGAGCCAAAAATTGGTTCCAAGGAATCTCCACATTCTGACTGCAGAAACAAGAGCAATTTTACAGCACTATCACACAGGAGGTGCCAAGTCAAGACAGAATAGGACTGCCCATTTCCACCATGCTTGAATTTTCTGTTTGGACATTCACAAAAACACACCTGCACTCTGAGGCTGGACATTTCCATCTAAAGGCAAAGCTATTGTCTTCACAGAGGAGAAACTCTTTATTTTTTCCCTACATGCAACATCATGGTGGCACACAAACAAACAAATAGGTAAACAATAGGTAAGCAAATGGTAAATAAATAAAGTGACAGTAAGGACTACCATGCTGTACACAGCAATTGCTGATTCGCATGGGCAAGAGGGAACTAAACCACCTCCTTGTGCTTCTCTTGGAATAACTTTTTCCTATTGCAATGCATTCTGCTACCCTGAGGCAAGGCTAGGAAGGCTGAAACCACCTTGCTGCCCCCGCCAAAAAAAAGAAAAAACAGTCTTCAGGCAGCACAGAGCTTAGAGCCTGACAGCTGGGTCATTCAGGCACACACTATTCTCCTACTGCACATTGACAGACATTGCCAGGTGAGGTCATAAAATTCCTCAGTTTCCCTTCTATGTTTGCTTTTGATTTAAGATAGCCCGAAATTTTAGAGAATTTTTTTCCCCAATGAAAAATACTGATTTGTAGAAATTTCTACAGGAACTGACACTGTCAAAAATGTTTCAATGAAAACCAGACACAGCCCACCCACAGATGAGTTCCCTAGGGGAGCAACTCCTCTTGGCAGACTTCCTGAGCTCAGATTTGCAAAGAGAAATTTGGAAATGTGAAAATTTCCATTGTATGGATGTTGCAGTTCCCACACAGCTTCCATGTTAATTGGCTGGTTTTAAACAACCCATGATGCAGGCTCATCCTCTTCGTAATTGAATTAAAACCAGCAGGCAATAGCAGTCTTCACCACTTATCAGGACAACTCTGCCATTACGTGAAATTAGATACAGAAGGAAAGAGTCTACCGTACAATTCAAGAAGAGGGAACAGTAGAGTATTGATGATTCTTCAAGCTAGGGTGAAAGAAAACAAACAAAACCACCAACAACAACAAAAAACAGTATTATCTGTAAGCAGAGAACAGAACTGTCCTGCTGCCCATGGTCCCCTTCCTTCAACCTTCGAGTTCAAGTCAGTAGGAAACAAGATGGGAGATTTAAAACTAGTCACAACCAACCTGCTTACCTCATCAAGCTTAAAAAAAAAAGGAGAAACTGCATTTAACATTTGCATAAACCCTCCAGAAAGAAATTTATTTTTCCTGCAACTTTTACACAGAGGTTATGAATACAACTGCTAAACAATCTCCCTTGAACTATCAGTGGAAATAAATAGTTCCAACCTCGATGAAAGGGACAGAGATTAATACTGTGTACAAACAAACTATAGTAGGCCATAAAACCTGTTCTTTTTTAAGTAAGAGCTGAAATTCTGAAATGAAATGAACTGCATGACAAAATTATTTTTTTAGGCTCAAAAACACAGGACAAACATATTTCCTAACTGACAATAACAGGGTAAGTCCAGTCTGTTAAGTTACCAAATTAGTCTCGGAAAACAGAATTATTTGGCACATTTTAGCCCAGGTTTCTCTTCCATGAAAGACTAACACAGAGAAACACTTATCTCTACATTTCACTTTGTGCAGAAATATCCAACATACATATTACATTTGTATGTATATCCATACATTCTTACATTCCTATCTGCTTATCTTTCCAGTCTGCTGCAGAAAGCATCCAACCTCTGCTCAGCAGGCCCTCTGCAAAGGTTTAAACAGTGCTCTCCTACCTGAACAGATGGAATGATGATGGGTTTAAGCTGAAAACTCATCAACTATTTTGAGTAGCCATGTTGAGTAAATCAAATTCAGCTTCTCCAGAATTTCCATCTGAAAGCCTTCAGTCAGCCTAGAGAAAGAACAAAGGTCTTCTGGAGACAATTCTGGCTCAATTCTAACACAGGAAGTAGGACAGGACTCTTCAGGAAGGCAGCCCTTTGTCAGGTAGCTTAACAGGTAATAGGAGTTGTTCAGTTTTTGATGAGAAGGTTAGTGATCTTTTTGCTTTAGCTGGATTGCTTTGATTATTCTACGCAAACCTCCCTCACAACAAGAGCTTTGCTTGCTTACCTGAGAAGGAGAGCTGTCTGCAGCTGGCTTGCAGAATTTCTAATTCTCCTGTAGCATGGCCCACAGACATCACCAAATACGCCCTCTGAAAACATCACCACCTGAAAGACAAGAAAGTGGAAGTACAGACATACGTGCAATAGAACACTGGTAGCTTTCTTAAATAAAAAACAATAGAAGTACCAGTTTTCCATTTCTGCACAATGTTATGTGAACAGAACAAAATATTCTCATAGGACAAATTGTCACAGTATATTTGATGCAACCTGAAAACAATTTTTGGCCTGACATGTTCTAAGTACATACACATTTAGCAAAGGCCACCAATGATCCACTCCAAATTAAGACACTCCAGCACTCAGGAAATAGGAAACAAAAAACAAAACCTCCAAAGTTTCCTTCTGAGATAATACTTGTATCTCTCAACAGTTTAGTTTTTCTGCAGTAAAGAAGAGGTATTGCACAAACGTGCTAGATGGCTTAGGATTGCTTTGCATATTGGCAACTTACAGGTTACATTTTCAGGTTGAAAATATGACTGAAGAGGAAAGTGAGTAACAACAATTGTGTACTGAGCATCTATTGTCAACATAGTAAAAAAATCATGATTCTTCTTTATTTAAAGAAATAAATTTTCTTTTTATCTTAGTCATTTCTTGAAAGTCCATCCTGGTATGCTTGGATCCTTCCACAGTTCCACATCCATTAGCAGATATTTTTAATTTCACAGCTTCTGCTATGTGCTGAGCAGGATTATGCAGCATAACAGAAATTTACACTCAGTGCCGAGCTGCAGCAAAACTTTGATTGTATGCAAATACCAGAACAAAGACAGAGAGCAAAGATGGCCAAGAAAAGGTGTTGGCTAGGACCTGATTGAAGCAAGTGTCTTGGCTACAAGCATAACAAACTCGCATATTGCACATTACACATTTTAGATTTCTTGTTCTCCCATGCCAGTGCTCACCCTTGCCAAAGTCATCTTGCTTCTCTAGACTCTCAAAACACTCCCAATCAATGTGTGCTGCATATTCCTAGCACCTCTGGATAATAGTCCTAATTGCTGCCTCCTATTTGGCATCAGAACAAGAATTACATTTGGCTATAAACAAAAAAGTAGAAGTATTTGTTTGAAATGCTGGTACATGCTAGAGAAAATAATTTACACACAGAAACGACAAGATTCATTATGTAGCACTGTCACTTTCTGAAGCCATATGACAGTATGTTGCTGTCTTCTTCAAAGTAGGGAAACATTTTTTCCGTCACAAAGTGAGTGTTACTTGATGAAATAAATGCTTTGGTAACTAATGGAGAATGAAGGATTTTCAGAAGTGCCTCTCATCTACAGCCAAGTGGAGGACACAAGCAAAAGCAAATTGTTTCTTCCATTAAAAAAAGATTCTATCTTTTCTTCTTCCATTATTATTCCTGTTTCTTTTTCCACCTTTGTGACTGTCAGCAAACAATATTTCACTAATTTACCTGTCCATGTACAAAAACATTTCAGCAAGTGTTATTTCTATTTACAGTGTTTCCAAGAACCACCTGCTTGCTTCTTTTTATGACTCTTTTTTGATAAATGAACATATCAGTCTTTTTATATGACAGTAATTTAAGTAGCAACATCAATAGCTTCAATAAAATGCCTTAACAGTCCTGGTACTGCTGCTTTTAATGAAGATCAACATGAGGTTTGGTATTAAATGGAAGCTGGGAGGACTGAGTAAACACAGATGGACCTTAGATACAATACCTACTTTTCCAGTGCTTTAAACTTGAAGTATATTAACGACATAAGGTAGGAAAGTTTGCTGTATGAGGTCTGTGTTGTACATGCTAAGTGAACAAGGACATCAGTCTTTCAGTAAAGGGCATCAACTTATAAGCAGCAGAGAAATAAAACGTGGTAAATTTTCTGCCAATTTTTAAGGGCTGTTAAGGCAATTCACAGGCTTATAAACTAGTAAGTCTGACTTCCATACTACAACATTTACTGAAAATTGTAATAAAGAATAAACTGGATCAAGGGGTAAACGTGATATATCAGGGAATACCATAAGATAAAATCTAGAGTTTTTTGAAACATACAATGAATGTGTAAAGATGATCCAGAAGATGCAATGCTGAATTTCCAGGAAATTCTTGAGAAGCCTTACACCAAAAGGTTTTTAGAGAAATCAAACCAGCATACATAAGAGGGAAAGTACACCCCCAGACAAATACTTGGCACTTGGAATAAACAGTAGGCATAAATGATCAGATTTCAAACTAAATAAACAGTGGAGTTTCGTCACCCTAGCAGCTGGGATCTTTTCTGCTTAATATACAATGAAAGGGGAGGGGAGGGAAACAGCAGGACCTTGAGATTTGCAGATAATAAATAAGTACTTATCAAATGAACAAAATAAATATTGCCCAGAACAAAAGTTAACTGAGAAGACCCGAGGAAAGGAAAAAATCACAATTCTGAGCAACATAATAAAGTGCAAGTTCATGTACTTTTTAATTAATGCACAAATTAATGAAGAAAACATAACATTAACTGTATGTCCCTAGTAACAGGCTCCAAGTAAGCCTAATCAATTCTTAGATATTGCATGTAGTCTTGATTACTTAATCTAGTTAAAAAAAAATACAAATTGAATGGAATACAGACAACTTAGGGTGGATTAGCATCAAGTCTCTAAAAATGGTATAGAGAGATTTATAAGGAATGATTATTCACCTTTTCTTCATGAAACAAGGTCTAGAGGGCATTTCATGCAATTATCACATACCAGGTTTAAAACAAATGAAAGGACGTACAACATACAACACAACTGTGGAACTCACTGCCACAGAATGGTGGAGAAGACAAAAATATAAATAGATTCAAGAAATTTATGGAGGATTGGTCCATTGGCAGTTATTAAATTAAATGAACTTCATTTAACGGACGCGAACGCTGCCACCGCCGTTAAGCATGCAGCGGCATCAGTCACAGACAGCTTACTAGGGAGGCACACGCTTAGTCTGCACCTACACGGCCACTCCTGTGTTGAGAGCGGTCAGATCACAGGTGCACAGGGAGGTGCTTCAAAGCACTAACATGATAGAGAGACAAAGGGTTTTTTTTGAAATCACATAGCCAAGAGGACTGTGGTTTGTTTCTGTTCCTCATAACTGGCACAATCTTGGCTGTACTAATGTTGCTAGGTACACCCCGGCTGAAGTTCTTTAGTTATTTGCACCTTGTTTTGAAGTTTTCACACTAAAAATGCCATAGAAGTAAAATAGAATAAAGCAGAAATATGTTTATTTGCACACGAGTTCCCCTTATAGCTAATAGCTTAAGCAATTCTGAATTTTCTAGAATCCAGATTTTGACTTCCTGGGCAATTAACAGCTATGTGGGGCGTTACAGTAAATGGAATTTGATGTATGGAGGAACAGTTGCCAGGCCTAGGAACACGAGTGGCTCTGAGTACTCTCTTTTTACTGGAAGACCAGATTTAGGTCAGGACAGCACTACTGGCTCAGCATTAAGGCTACTAGGTCCAAGAGAAAAATCCATTTCCAACACAGACTACAGACATCCAAGAGTATCTTATAAGTATAGCACTTTGACTGGAATGTTTTAAAACAATGGAAATGTCTTCAATTCTGCTCTACTTCTATGGGACTCATTTTCAAATTATTGAAATTGACCAAGTATCTTCCTTTATTCTTGGTGAGTTTACACATAAGGAAAAATGAAACCCCAAATCTGCCAATCTTTTAAAAATTTAACTCCAGGTAATTTTTCTAGTCCTTAAAAAAGACAAAAATCAAAGTCTAAGTGTTATTCTTGCCCAGATTATTTTTTCCAACAGTGTTAAAAAAATCACAAAAAAGAAAAGTTAGGCACCTATACAAGGCTCCTTCTGAAGGCCCTTATAGCATGTTTGATCACTTGATGCCTCAGGTGCAGTTCTGTAGAAATAGGTATCAGAGTTTAACAATTATTATTATTTTGAAGTAACTATATCTACACCAATCTATAAATCATAGTACATCCTTTTGACCTCAAATGCTTTTCAACCAAATATGACAACATGACTAAAGCTCACAGTCCAGAAGCCCAAGTCGTAAAGAAGCAAGGCCACACATAACTAAAAAAAGGAAATGAACCCTCTATCTGCTGAGACAGAGTAGCTGATCCCTTCGCACAACTGATAGGTTCTCCCAGATGGAATAGTTCCTTCCATCTGCACTAATTTCACAACTGTTGTCAGTTCAAGTGGTATTCTGAAAACCATCTACAACATTGGAATTATCATACAGCATTTAACTAGTTTCTGCAACAACAAACAATTTGCTCTTGTAGAGAATTGCAAGACATTCTTTTCCATTACTGTTTACATTTTTTTAAATGCTGGTGCCCTACCCTGTTACTACTTGTTTACTTTCCCCCTCCCCCAAGTTCTCCCACAGAATTTTGTTTGGCCAAGAGCAACTTGTTCATGGAATTCCTAGTGGGAGGTAGGAATTGCAGAGTGACATCAATTAATGACAAACAGACACTATTTGCAGATTAGTCTGACTATCCCCCTGACAGAAGATAGTAGTGCCCATTTTAAAGACTCATAAAATCTGGACATATTATTCTGGACATATTTCCACATGTACATATCTGGACATATCTCTTCTTTTTTTTTCTTTCTTTTTATACACAAGAAAGCTGAAACACTTTGGCCTCTTTCTGTATTCCACCACATTCACAACTTCTTATTTCCTGTAAGCATTTCAGGAATTCACATTTAGAACCTTTGTTCACCTTACTGCAGAAAATAATGGGCACCTGTGTAACTTGACAAACATACTGTAGATGAAGGCTACTGCACCTTCAATTTTTGTAAATCAATCCATGCATGTGGAAAATCTTTACTCAGCTACCTAAGACAGACAAAACACATCCACAAAAATACACTGTTACTTAAAATTAAGACAAGGTAAAATTAAAACAAGGTAAATAGCAAAAAAAATGCATTTAGTTGCATAATTAAGCTCCATTCTTTAATTAAAGGGATATTGTGGTAGGAAGTAAGTGTTCAGAATTTGTTATCACTTTCAGCGGAGAATGATAAAGTTAAAAAATTGTAGCTGAGCAAACTGAGCTTCAGAAAAGACAAAACAAAAAGGGAAGAGGAGTGTGAACAGTTCAAATTGACATATGCAGAGCATTTAAGTGCTGTTAGAGGTTTTTCATGAGATTTACAATGGAATATTTTTTTACATAGCATCTACCAACATTCTGTCCATTTCCAAAGGAACTTAGATACATTCATGGCCTAGTGTGAAATCTAGCCCCTTCATCCCCCCACCAAAAAAATTCAGATATATAAGTTGACTTGCTTCAGGCCCCTTAGTAACTTCCTGAGAAACACTTTCGAGTTTCAACAGCAAACAAGCCCATCACCCTACCTGTTGTTGATAGAGATGCAAAATCTTTCAACCCATGTTCTCCTCCCATCCTACATTAGAAAGCTAGGAGCACTCAGGATGCTTTGGGAAATGCCAACACAAATCAGTAGTAGTTTTGAGCATTTGTTTTGGCATAAGCAGATGACAGACAAGATACATCATACAGTGCAGACACATCCCAGTGGTTTCCTTGGTTTAGGACAGGTTCACTGTCACCTGACTACCTGTGTCCAAGTTCAGCAACCTCTCCAATAAGCAATGACAATATCTCTTACACAAGATAATTCAATGCAAAATTTTGATACTTACTCTCTACCAGTGTAACTCCTCTACCACGCTGCCAAAACCCAGTGGTTAATTCTGTTTCTGGATACAATTCCCATTGCAGAATCAACATATGATATACTTAAGACAGCAAACTAGAGCATATGCTCTAGTTGGAGCTGAAAAATTTCCTCTTCTTCTTACTCTACTAAACACGTGTCATGTTTTATAGTTACATCAGCCATAGGCATACACTGATATGACGTATATTGTGCCTGTAAAAAACGATAATACAGCAAGTCTAGTCTGTTTCTCATTTAGCAAGGGATAGCTTCTTTAAAGTCAAGGTAAACAGGAAAAAAATGTTAGAGTCAACATTTTATATCAGCTGGTGCTGTACCAGCAAGAGCAAAAATTAATTCCTACAAAGTATAAATGAAATAAAAGATAAAGGATCTGGTTTCTCTTCCCTACACCTGCACAGCACAATGAATGAACAAAATATGTTATTAAATTAGAATAGTGGTGTTTTGCACTATTTTGAATGACAATATTCAGTGAAAGGCAGGCAGGAAAAAGGCCCTTAGAGGATACTGGTTTGCCCAAGGTCACACGTCAAGTCAACAGCAGAAGTGAGATGAGTTCCCCATTCCTGACCCTTTGCAAACCAAAAGAACACGCTCCCTTGTGGCCCCTCTGTTCCTAGATCTTCAGTCTGAAGTTTTTCCCTCCTACAAATGAAACGAGGGGAAAAAAAAGTGTCTGTTGTAAGAAAGAGGCTGAGCTTTTTACTATCACCAGTCCCATACCCCGTTAATACTGTAAACTTTTCACTCTTCAATCAAAGGAAATTAAAATACTATTTAGTGTTTAGCAAATAACCTAATAACTTCCTGGGACATACATTACACACTACATGAACTGAGAAAAGCTTTTGATCATTATCTTGGGAATTACAGAGCACAGCACAACATAAAGTTTGTGCTCATGAGATCTGTTTCCTGATGCAACAGCTAAAAGAACTCAGCATCTATTCATTGGGAAAGTCATGAAACCCTGGCAGAATATAAGCATATGATTTCTATAACTTTTATTACATGCATATAGAGTGTCCATTTTTCATTTACCAGAGGGCACAACGTAAAGAGAAAATGAATTTTCTTAAAGCCCCACTGTGAAAAAGTATTATACCTACAACTCAGACTTCAGCTAATCTAGGATAAAAGATCAAGTTAACAGGGAGAATAGCCACTCCACAGCCTAGATACAAGCCTTCTAAATTTGGTTATTTGTATTCCTAAACTGTTTAAAGATACAGGCACAAGCTAATCTCTCTTCATTCTTATCTCTCCTGTGCCATCTACTGTTTACAAGTTGTTACTGACAAAGTAATACATCCCCTGGCCATGGCTTTCTGGCTCATTCACGACCGAACAAAATAACAGCCACCTTTTAGTTTGAAATTAAATGATGTAACAATTATAAATGAATAAAAATACATTCTTATATACATACATGAGCAAAGAAAAACCTCCAAAATCTGTTTACACCCAAGCGTGGGAACACAGCACATGCTCATTTGAATACCATACAAAAAAGACAGTTTCCTAATAGTCACAGTAATGCAAGTAGCAGACAAATCCCTGTCAGTGTATCTGCATAGGGAAAAAGACCCTATGGGAATCATCTTCTCATACATGATTAGTTCTTCATTTCTGCCCACCCTGTGGTTGGCCCCACATGGTATCTTGTCACAGACAGCCACTAATAGCAGGGCCGCAGCAACACTCCGGAGTTTTTTCTTCACTTAAACCTTGACTTGTCATGCTGTGGGCTCAGCACACTCACGAGCTGAAAGCACGTTCCATCTCTGTGGTATGCAGCTAAGTAGTGCTCCCCTTCCATCAAGTGAAAAGTTTCTTGATTCTTCAAATTGTAGAAAGAGGCTGCTAATTTTGTGGTTGGAAGTGCTGACCCCAAAAATGGACCTACAGCTGTGTCCAACATGCTAGACTTCCTGGCAAATACAGCTCCTCTTTCTGGAAGGTCCAGTATTGTTCAGTTCTGCCACAAAACCGTTTGTCTTCACAGTGATGACAGAGGTAAGNGTGGGCTCACCAAGCTGAAAGCACGTACCATCTCTGTAGTATGCAGCTAAGTAGTGCTCCCCCTTCCATCAAGTGAAAAGTTTCTTGATTCTTCAAATTGTAGAAAGAGGCTGCTAATTTTGTGGTTGGAAGTGCTGACCCCAAAAATGGACCTACAGCTGTGTCCAACATGCTAGACTTCCTGGCAAATACAGCTCCTCTTTCTGGAAGGTCCAGTATTGTTCAGTTCTGCCACAAAACCGTTTGTCTTCACAGTGATGACAGAGGTAAGAGGTATTTCTAAAGCTATAAAAGTGTGGAGGAAATATTTGGTAACTTAACTACTTCTTGGCTAAAACTGAGAAACCTTCTCAAGTTCACAAGCTAGAGGTAAACCCTGCAAGAAAAAAGGAGGAAATCACCATTTGAGAATAAACAGATAAAATGCTGCCAAATTCTCACTGCGTCCCTGTTCAAGGAGAACAAAGGTTTGAATGCACACTTTAGGACAAGTGTGTTTTTCCCTGAATCTGGGCAAATTCTAGTCTAAGGATCTCATATTCTACTCTTTCCTGTGTTTTCTAAACTCAGAGGAGAAAGATGGTGGGAGCGATTTCCAAAGCACAGTCCCCAGAGGCACTGGTTTTGTATCAAATCAAGCCAAACCAACACATTTTTATTGGGTTTAACAAAACAAAATAATTGATTCTAACTCAAGTCTTGGTTTACAAGAAAATATTTATTTTTCAACTGAAAGATGAAGAAAAAGGTTTTAATGGAAAAATTCTAGCTTTCTGAAAATTACATTTAAAAAAAACCCAAACAGATCAGTGCAAAATCTTAACTAGTTCTTAGCTTCCTTCCCATAGCAGTTAGTTTTGTTTTAAAATTGCCATTGCTGGAAAGTAGAGCTATATAAGAATCTCTTTTGTTTAAAAATAAACATTTTTTGTTTGTGGAGGTATATCCTAAAACTTAAAAAGAAAATATTTGAAAGAATGGTGGAGAGTCCCTGGCATAAATTAAGACAAATGAAGAGCATCTTCTCCTTACCTAGCCACATCAAAGGCCACAAAATCAGGACCATGAAATCTCCAGCCTTCTCTCCCAGTGCTTTCCATTGTGCAAGCAATCAGGGGTATCGCACGAAAGCACACAAACAGCTTGCACACAGAGTGCACACAGAGTGGCAAGAGCCACAAACTGAACTTGGAAGGTTCAGAGTAGTAGACAAGAGCAAACACTTTTCCATAACTGCACACTGTAACCTCCAAGGATGTAGGTGAGCCTCCATCCTTGGTGGTTAGGTATCAGCTGGACAAAGCCACAGCCAATCTGCTGTAGTGTCTATGCTAGCCCAGCTTGATTCAAGTAGGTTGGATTAGACAGATTCCAGGTATTTCCTTGCAACTATAACCTCCTTCATACCAGGGCGAGACAGGTATGTGTGAAGGTTTGCTCCTTACCTAGTAAAACTATCTCAAGATAAACCCTCTGCATGGCAGCATCAAGAGTTACAAGGTGATACTTTGCATCTGTTTTAAGACTGCCAAGTGTCGATTAGTATTTAGGTGTCTTGCTACAGAAAATGCCAACATAATTTGAAATGTACAGTTAATACATAAAAAATCATTTTTGAACAATTTTAAATTATTAAAATTTAGTGTAAAAAGTGACTATTGCTTCAATTAAAATAAATGCATCCAAACAGAAGAAAATGCACAAGAAAACTCTACTTGATAGCAAAAGGGAAAGACATCTTAGACAGCAAGAAAGTGGAAATTCAGAATGCGAGACTCCCTGTTCCACCATTCCTCCCAACAGCAGCACATTTGGGGATCCTACACAGTAAGGCATGCCAGGCATCCCATAAGGAAAAGCTGTCCCGTGTTCACTGAAATTCCCAGTCATGAAATTGGCAGCCAACTCTGTTTTGGGAAGCGTGCTCATGCTTCCCAGGGTTTTCCTTCAGCATCTTCCAGTTTGTCAGTGGGGTCTAACAAGTCCAGTGTCAGGATCCAAGGAAAAATCAGAGTAAATGCAATAGGATTTCAGCGTCCTGAATGCACCAAGACCTGAGTAAGACCTACTAAACTCACCAAGGATCAAAGCACATCCTCTGTGGAAAATCTTGATCGCAATACTGTTATTTTTCACTAACCGTTGCTAACAAACATCACAGCAGAAACAGGGAAACCACAATTAACAAGTAACCAACCCAGGTTAGCACAAGAATAAAAACCATACAAAAATATTTCCCTTCCTCAAAACAAAAAAAATCACAAGAAAGTGGTCATAGGCTAGTCAGGAATAAATAGAATGGACTGACAAGAAAAATCAGCAGTGTCAATGTACTCACCACATTATTTTTTAAATGGGTTAGTAAATCAAGCGAGGCTGAAATTCAAATGTTTTTAGCAGCTCTTTGAAATGATACCAAAAGGATCAAAACATTGATTCAGGAAAGCGAAAATAATGAACAAAATATGAAACTGCAACTCTTTCTTCCATTATTCAGGAAGTTTGGCTTCATCCCTAGTAAAGCAATATCTGAGCACTTAAGTTGCACATGACAGTAAAATACACAAAACATGTAAGTAGTCCACCCAGTCCAAATGTATCTGTTTATCTTGAAGCTGCTATTTACATTTCATTCAAAGGGGAATCCAGTGGTACAAAGATAATGTTCAGTTAGGCACAAAGGACTGCAAGAGCTGCTCAAATTATATTGATACAATCAAATTACTTAATCACTTATTGAGATTTGTCCACCACCCAGCAAGTTCTGAGACCTTCTTCTTTTTTTCTTAAGTTATAGTGTAAGCCACAAACAACTGGTAATCTCATTAAAGTTTAAATATACCTTGATTTTTACTTCCAAGATCCCCTTGTTTTCCAGTGAAAAGTATTTCTTCTATAACCTACCTAGAAGATGGCTAACGAAATTATTTCAAAAAGTACTATGTAATTTATTTACAATTTAGCCTCTGAAAACAAAATTCCCATATGAGTAGTTTTCCTTGATACAAATAATGCATGAAAGTAATAATTCACATAATTACTATCCACAAAAGTACGTCACTAGACTTGGACTTAAATTACAATTAGGCCTTAAAAAGGGATTTTGCTATTCAGTTATAGACCACAACTCTTGGAATTTGTACAAAAAGCAAATTTTAAGCATCTGAGACCATGAACTTACATCTCCAATGCTGGTGCTGGACAACAGGCTCTATTTTTAATTCATTGATTCTCAGACTGTAGAATTTTCAGAGGTTTGAATAGAATAGAGGTTTGAATAAGAATCCAAACAGTTGTCCTAGGCTACTTTTCTGAGTTGCAAAGACCACCAGAGCGAGGCTCCATTTTTTCAGGTATGGTATGAGTGACAAAACAAAAACAAAATAAAAAAGAAAACAAACAAAACAAAGAGTTTGAAGATCTGATTGGCCCTATGGAGAAATAGGTACGTGCATACACATACACTCATACAGCAAGCAGTAACTTTAGAATATGCAACCAAAATATATACGAAGTTCACTGTTCTATGCTAAAAATGAACCTTCAGTAATGTCAGTTACATCAAGTTAACCTTGCTCGCCTGTTCCTTGCTGGCAGCAAGCCAGCAGCCAACTTTCTTTGGAAGTTTATAACAAGGAAGCAAACTCCCTAGCTGTAACTAGCCAGCCCAGTCAGGCTTTTGGTTGTGAAAGACTTCAGAAGACTAGCAACCAACAGTAACAGAGGGACTTTCCCTTAAGACTACTAACCATCAGTAACAGAGGGACTTTCCCTTAAGTAAGATTTCAAGTAGAAGAAACCATAGGACCAGTGNTCAAGTTAATCTTGCTCGCCTGTTCCTGAAAGTAGACTTCTAGATGCAGCAAGCCAGCAGGCAACTTTCTTTGGAAGTTTATAACAAGGAAGCAAACTCCCTAGCTGTAACTAGCCAGCCCAGTCAGGCTTTTGGTTGTGAAAGACTTCAGAAGACTAGCAACCAACAGTAACAGAGGGACTTTCCCTTAAGACTACTAACCATCAGTAACAGAGGGACTTTCCCTTAAGTAAGATTTCAAGTAGAAGAAACCATAGGACCAGTGAGAGGTACTAAGAAGAAAATGGGCCTGCCTCACCAAGCTGCCACAGAAGTGCCATGTCAAATTCTGTTAAGTGGATTTCACTACAAACACTCCTTCTGAAACCCTTTTGGTCAAACTAGATAACTACGTAGTACTTAGTTTCAATAACCACCCACATAAACCCACAGTTTAATATGCACTTCTGAAGATTTTAATGCTATAGTAAGAGATGTGTTTTCCTTTCATTCTTTATAGCAAGGATTTCCATTTCTGTCCCAGTTTTCTGTATTTCATCCTCCTAATTTAATTCCAAACAGAGAGTATATTGCAAGCTGTGCTCCATCAGTGAGTCGCTACTTCCATCTTCTTTTTTAAAAGGATATTTCTTTTTTGGTTTTTTTAAATAGTGCTACACTAACATCAAAGAGGACACCCAGATATAAAAGGAGTTTGGTGAGGATATGAAGGTTGACATCTAGTTATTTGTACAACATCAACATAATGCCACACTTCAGCATTGCTGTTAAACATTTCACTGGCAGAAGTGCACGACATACTATGACAACGTCTGGCACTTCCTTAAAAGTAACGGAGTTCATTTTCTTATCCTTTAAGTAGACTTGATGAAATGCAACAGCTCCTGGAGTATCAGTAATACACATTCAAAATCATAGTTGCTCCACTCTGTTCAGCATTGAGTATTTTAAACCTATTTCCAATTTCATAGTAAATGGCCAAAGTCTGATGTGGTTTGCCCTGGAAGCATCCTCACTAAAAACAATAGCATTCGCTGGGTGCAAGTCAAAGCAGAATATAACCCAGAAGTTCTGAAAGGGAAAAATTACATTTGGCTTCCAAGGCTCACAGAAGCTTATTTTTCATGGCTTGCTCCCCTGCCCCTGTGGATGCCTAACGTATTCTTTGGCCGAAATAAACTTAAAAAACTTAGGTACTTTTTTTGCTCAACTGAAACCACACAAGTTTGGAGTATCTCACATAAACAGACACATGGGAGCCTTTTGTAAAACTGCAGACACCAGTTCTAATTTTTTCTTACACTGGAAAAATAAGCTCAGCTTGTTTTCCTAACTGTTCCCCCTCTCTCAAACTCAGCCACCCTAAGTCTTGATAAATAGATATCAGATTAAGAGTTTAAAAGGTGGGGATATTTTTTTTTTCCTTTGGGAGCCTCAATGGGAATGCACACCCACCTGATGGTATAATTTTTGTCCCTAGAGGAAAGTTCTCGTAAGTGATTGATTCTTTGTACGTTCCCCCAAGTAGACAACTTTGCCAAGATAAATTAACCTAGGTATTTGGTAAAGTTCACTACAATGCACCCTGACAACTTCAGAAAATGCTCTTCTACATAGCGATTATAAATCCTGCATCTTTCTTCTACAGATACATCTGTTGCCTAAATGAAGCAGAAGCAGCTCTGTCATTTGAATTACTGTAACGTGGTTAGCAGGACAGTATATGAAAGTAATGAGCAGAAAGAAAGCAAAACAAAGATTATTGAATTTATAGGAAGTAGAACTGTGGGTATTTAATGCAATGAGATTAAAGGATTTAGGATGAAGACCTGAAGCCCAGCAAGTGTTAATCCATTTAATTTCAGTTTGGTACATAGTAGCAGTCGCTGATTCTTTGACTACATTAGGTGATGAATGATGTTTTGCAAACAGAGAGCTTCATCCTCTCATGCTGCTCAAAAAAGAAAAATCCTCCTAAATCCAGTGGAATTACAACTTGGTCTAGAGGAAATAAAATTAAATAATTCATTTCATTTTAATGGACAGAAAACTCTTCAGATGTCATTTTGTTCCCTTGAAAGAAAAAGAGCAAAAATGTTTAAATGGAGTAACTATAAAACAAAGCCCTGAACTATTACTTGCTGTAATCTCAGACTGACCTGTGACCATGTGGTATAAAATCAAGCTTGCATCAGTATAATTCCCGAGAGCCTATTCTGACAGGTTCACAACAAAATTGGTAGCAGATCTGTAGGCACTACCTTGAGTACAGTACGTAGCTCATGGTCACACAGATTACTTCATATTGCAGGTATTTTGGAGGACAGGAAGTCAACCCACACAACCACATAGTAAACAATCTCAACTCTGAAGAGCCTGGCAGCCAAGTAGTCATTGGGTACACAGCACCCAGCTCAAAATAACAGTAGCACAATCAGCTCATTACAGGGTTACAATTCTTAAAGAAAACATTCCAAATAAGATAAGGCAGACATTATCCACTATCACCTACTACCTTAAGAGATGTGAGGATTTCATATATCAGGAATTCAAGCCATATCTTCCATACCTGCACATGAAGAGGGTTAGAAATGATTTTGTGAAGGAAAGCAGAAGATCAGTTATTATAATGACTGAATCCATACACAAAGTTTCATACTATCAATATCATAAGTCAGTCTTAGGTGATTTGTCTTTTCAAAAATTAATTTATGTAGACTTTATCATGCAAATGCATATATGCTTAAATGCCTCTTATCAAGAAAAAATATTTTGCTGAGTTTCATTAGAAAAAAAATTCTAGACCTGCTCTTATCCAAAACTGGTATCTCAAAGTAAGTTTTACTAAGTACCATGACGGACATTAAATCTCCCAGTGTCCATGCTATTTTCAATTTCATTTAGAGAGAACAAGAAACAAAATACACTATAAGAGAGGACTGCAAGAGAACTAATATTCCATACACGACACAAGAGGCCAGGTCATTTTGTTTAAAGCTCGGTCTGCATGTCTCTTTTACACTAAGCACATTTCTGCTGTTTAAATTAAAGTAGCAACGTAGCAAAAATCAGCATTACGATTTCACACCATGCTGAACCAACAAATTACAGATGAAGCAGAAGATCTTAAAACCTTTCCTCTCTCTACCACATCCCCAGTCCTCATCCCACCTTCAGGCAGCTCAGTCACGTCCACCCAGGGTGCGGGATTACAACAACCCTACCCAGGATAGTGTACATACGCTGGGTTCCGGCAACAAAGCTTTTGAAAGTAGATACTATTTCCTGGTGCCTGAGGAGGGATTACAGTCCCTTGGAATGCACTGCCCTTTTAATTTGCTACAGGCAGGTTGGCCCTTTGCCATACTGAGCTCACACAAGAGCCTGCAGTAACTGTTGTCATAATCTAAGCAATGCTTTTCTAAGCATAGAGGTGGGGACTTGCTTTTCACTGCAGTCAGAGCTATCCCACCAAGAAGTACATTTTCAGGTGTAAGATCTAAGTCTACTTGGACTGACCCACAGCGGTGACGTTGTCCTGTGTATTGCTACCCAGGACCTCCAACCTGTCTTACACAATTCCTCCTACACTTCAAAGGCTTTCCCTCTCCCACAGATCCTTCAGGCAAACATCAGCTGTTACATTACATCAGCCCCTGTGATTTGCTGCTAGTAGCCCATAATAAGAGCTCACGTTGGCCTTGGGGGAGTCCTGAGCAGCCACTACACCATGGAACCCATTCTTCCTGCCACCCACAGGCAGTATCACCTTGATTTTGCCTAATACGCCTCTAAAGCTTGGGGCCCCTGGCAATCACGTCAGTTATTGACTGCCTGCCACTAACGAACATCCCAGACATTCATTAAGGGGACACTGCCTAACAGGTTAGGCACCACCAGGCAGGGAGAAATGAGAGCTCTCTTCTTGATCCTACCTCACAACTCCCATGCAAGCCTAAATAAATCATTTTACCATCTGTTTTCCCTCACTTAACTCTGAAGATGCCAGGACAGCAAGCTTCTCAGGAGCCGCTAACTGCAGAGCTCTCAGTTCCTGCCCACCACCAGCTACATGTGCCAACTGGGAAGGAAGTTGGGTAAAGAGTATCCCTTGGGGACCATCACTAGAGCCAGATCATTCCTTCAGCAGGTCTGGCACAACACTCCCATTAGAAAAGCACAGTTACAAAAGCGAGGCTGGACATATGCCTAAAGCCTTATTTCCTTCTCCAGGTATCACTTTAAGGGGCAAAGAATAACTAGGCCTTGAAGCAATCTTCCTGCTTGGACCCACCTTTTTCACTTGCTCTTCTAGAAGGCATCTCCATACTACGTTCTTAGACCAGAGGAGAGACCTCGTGGCAGTTGTGTTAGGAGTCTTGCGATAACTGGCTTGCAGCTGCAAGCTGACTTCCCCTCTCCACCCTTTTACATTCTCCAGAGACTGTCCTCACAACTTCTCCCAGAAGTCTCCAGATTTTCCATGAAATTATGTATCATTTTGACATTTTTCTGTTTTAGTACTATTTTAATATGTAATTCTTTTGGCTGAAAAGTGAAAGCACATATGTGTAGAACAGAGGGGCAATCTGGCTTTTAAGATCACTCAATAACTCATGTGGGAAATTCCTGACCTCTGTTATGTAACAACACATTTGCCCTGAAACCTGAAGTGATTTCAGGTACACGTCTCATCAGATAAAGTACCGTCCCTAAAATTCACCCCTTAAGACTGAGTATGTGGCAAGAGTACTTAACTGTACTTTTTATCAACAGCTCAATTTTTCCATTATTTTTTGCCAACATGCTTCCTACTCACTTTTTTCCTTTATCCCACACAAACTAAAGTAAGTACTTATTATGATTTTTATATTCAAATATTGTTCACAGACTGACTGCATGAAAAGAAAAATTACATATTGGCCCTAGTCACCCTATAGCAGCCTTTAAATCACCTAGCTGTTCTTTATCTGGCATGTTTTCACTCTATCACTGAATCATCTGAGTATCTTCCAAATTCTTTATACAACGTGGCACGCACCTGCAACATGTGATCTCTTATAGGAAACATGGTTTTATTCATTACACACAGTCCTGGGCAAAGACTTAGTCCAAGCAGTGCATCAATTGGAGAACTTCACAGTTCTTGGCCCTGCCTCCACAGGAAACGGTCCCTCATTTCCCATATAAACAGTGTTCTCTCTTGTGCAATACAGCTCCATTAAACACAGAAGATGAGAAAGTTGCCGGGATTCCAGGAGTGCAGATCTTGAAGCTAAGGGCAAGATTTCCTCATTCTTCACCCTCTTCTCAAGACCACCGTACCCACATAGTCCAGTGGTATGTGAAATAAAAAATAGCTATGATATTCGTCAACATTAATTATTTCTGGGTTAAATTACAAGTTAGTTCTATTGCCATACCAATGAAACTCTGTATGTAGCAAAATAAAAACACACAGAGAATTCCATCCCACTAGCAATAACAATTAGGAACAAATTTAAATTAGGCCTCCATGTTAGGACCAATATATTGTGATGAAAACAAAACTGCATAGTTCAAATTTCATTTTTTAAGTGATGAGTGAAAGACAAAGGACAGTTATCGATAGCCCTTGGCCTTGGAATTTCAAGTTCACTTGCAAGTTCTTCAAGATCAAATTACACTGGATTTTGCTAAATTTCTACAAGCTTTCTTCTTATAGTAAGATTTAGAGACCACATGTTGGAAAGAGGGGAACTTACACAGAACACAGCTATCCACAGCTTACATCCACTGTAAGATGACAGTACCAAACAGTTCAACTGCTCTGCTCGCCTGGGAGGGGCTGCTGGACCCCACAGATCTCATGTGGGGTACCAAACTGTTTGCACTTCCCAAACCAAAGACCCGCAGGAAAGGTAGGCAGCACTGAGCTCCACAGAGCATTCGAGGGAAGAGGAACACCACGTGAACTTCTGAAAGTCTTGAAGGATGATTTGCTGAGGAGATAAAATATCTACTACCCATTTTATTAAAAAAAAAAAAAAAAGGTATTTACCAAATGTCTGTCATCAACTCAGAAATTTTAGCCTCAAATCACAGCAAAACATCTTACCAAATACTTTCCTTTTTAAGGTAAGGGCTNAAAAAAAAACGTATTTACCAAATGTCTGTCATCAGCTCCCTAGAAATTTTAGCCTCAAATCACAGCAAAACATCTTACCAAATACTTTCCTTTTTAAGGTAAGGGCTTGAAGAACAGTCAGGCACTAAACATGACAGACTAACCAAGCTAGATTTTTTTAAGCATTTTAAGCAGAGCTGTGAGTATAATAATTGTTGTTACATGATGCATTATGCATTGCCAGTGTCAAGCTGGCATCAGTTTGCAACATGTCCCTTTTCCATAGAGTGAAATTAGGACCTCAGCCTACATAGCTTCTAATTTACCAATCCTATCGGTCGTGTGTGTAACAGGGATTTTGACAGTCAAATAGCTCATGATTTATTATATTAACCACTTCCTTTTTTATTAACATATAAAAGAAATATCTCAAGTCTAAGCTTTTCTAAGCTTTTCACCAGCATTACTAGACTATCCCTAATCAGGGAGTCTACTGTAACACACTTTTTGGATAACTGGTTTTGCAAAGTTCTTCTGTGAGAACTTCTGAATGAAGTTCTTCCATCATAAATGGAAAAAAAAGAGATGGAAGATTTTATAAATGTCAGATAGACACTTAAACAGCAGTTAAAAAAGGACAGATGAGAAATGTTCTGAATTTCTCAGAACTGATTTCTGAACTGGCGTACCAGTTTATACAGAATGCTTTTTAATACAACAAAAATCAAGTCTAAACGAAGGATTATAGGATACCCCTGCAGAATACAGGATACTCAAAAGCATCTAGAAACTTTTAGTGGGATAAACAACTCCACAAAACTCTATTGACAAGAAGCAAAAAGAATAAGATGTCTAACAGGACCAGTTAGAACAGTCAGAACACATGGAATATAAATATTCATCAGAATTGCATCTGAATATAGATGTCTGTCCATGTCAAACTGCAATGTATTTCGAGAAACAATACACAGAAAGTTATAGCAACATATCAGGATCACTCTCCCTCCCGCAAAAAAAAGATCCTGAACAGGGAAGAAAATACCACAAAAACACTCCAAAGTGATTTACTTCCAAGCTCACTGTTCATTTTGGCGTGCATTACTCTTCCCATCCTGATCATCCAGAGAAAATTGTCAGCTTGCTCATGTTCCACCTCCAGTGTCCCAGTTCTCTACACATACCATGTCATCTTAGCATCTCCTCCCACACAGTTACATCTTGATCTTGCATTGAGCTGACTTTTTCCAGAGAGCCTATGAACACTTCAGTAATTCTTCTGTTATCCTTTCTTTACAACCTATTTTCCCCTTTCCTTCCATTCTCTTCCTTACTTCTCCAAGGTCTGTTTCTTCCATTTGTCCCAACGTATCTGCCAGATCGCACCTTTAATTTCCTTTTCATAATTATCCTCTTTATTCATTTCTACCATTTTATTATTCCCACCTTTTTTGATCATGAATCACATGAAAGCCTCCTGAAGCCTTCCCACCATCTTCAAGTTAAAGTAAACAGGTCAATCAATCATTTTAAAGACCACACTTTTCAGACAGATTGTATTTAAGAGCTTTTTTGGGTGTGCTAAGAAAAATATTTTGAGACAAGGGGGAACTGTAGGAGTTCAACAGCAAAAACAACACTCTGGGCCCAATCATTCAATGCCTTAAGTGTGGAAGACTGCCTGCTTGTGGCAGGCTCATTCCAGTTTCCTACAACTGCTGGGAATTTATAATAACAAAAGCAGAGCTGGTCTCACATATCACTGTCATCTATCCATAAAATAGAATAGAGGATTTTTCTAAACAAAGAGACTGTTTTCTAGCAAATATGTGGGAGTTTTTAATTCTGTGAGACTTCATGTGAGTTAGGCTTCCTGTTTGTTCACTTGCATGTTATACAATTAGGATCTACAACTTTAATCCGCTAGGTTTCAGTTTGGAGCCTACATTTTCTGTTTAGCACTAGTAAGAAACATAGAATTAAGAACTCAGAGACTGAAGTCCCTTTATACCTAGCGAACAGCCTTTCCAGCTCCCCAGTAGCGCAGCATATCTCAAACCCGCATTCCATGTTGGCTAAGAATTTGTTCTCATTTCTCTGCCCATTTAGTCCTTCACATTTGTTCCTCAAAAAAACTGAATGGTCCACTACTATCAAGACAGTATTACTTGACAAAATGAGTAATTTAACAATGTTTAAAATAAACAATGAGGTATCTTAGGAACAAGATTTCACATTCCTGTTTTTCCAGTCTTTATAGCAGAAAGGCCTGTGAGGATAGATAACTGGTAATTTCAAAGATAATTATGTAGTGATGTTACTGACTGATGGCTGGGTACAAGCTTTTCCTTGTGAATGGGTGCCATAGGAATATATGGTGAACTATATAGGTGACGTAATAGTTTTGCTGTACACTGACTTATGTAACATCTGGATGATCCTGAATGCAGAAAGCACAGTGATGGGTAATAGAGACCAGGCATGTAATCTTGGCATCTCTACTGCAAAACTTCTGTTCGAAGTCAAGAAGACATTGGCTGAGTTTAAAGTCTTTCAATCACCAGCTTGTATCCCCTCCCTTAGGGCCAGAGAAGCTTGTAAAATCCTGCCTTTTCCTTCCCTCCAAAGTATAAATGAATGTATTATATCACATTATGAGGGTTCCAAAAGCTATGCAGTCTGCATAAGCATTTCTTACCTTTCAACTTCATATTTATTAAAATACTCTGGATACAGCTTAACTTTAATTGCTCTATTTAATATTATTTCACCCACTGTGAAATGGTGACTGGAAGCCCCTTGCCAAAGGTGTGGAGAATTTGCCTAACTTGACTTGGGTTCTTTCTGTTTTTATATTATTCCATTTGTAAATGTATTTTTCAGACCCATCACAACAATTGGAACTGTCACCAGCAGCACTCTTCTACCAGGTTAAAATCATGAATGCGCAGTTAATTCATGGCTGCATTTGTTTTCTATATACCACACCTCAAATTTAGAAGTTGTCTGTGCCTTATAGCTGATGTTGTACACTATGTGTAAGAGATAGTCACAACCAGAGCTTTTCTATGTAGACTTTTGCATTCAGTTACTGTTTTTCCAGACCTAAGAGAAAGTCATTCCCATAGTCTATGACGGTCATTTTGCAGGAAAGCTGGGCGTGTGTGCACATGTGCAAGCAAGTGCACCATGACAAGGCCTACAGTGTTAGCACAAGGGTTTGAGTGTTTGATCCTAGCAATTTCTGCATTTGATTATCACATTTTTCTGAGTAAGATGAAACAAAACTCAGATCACCTTTAGAAATTAGGAGAAGTTGGAAAAAATTACTCTATAATTTATTCTACAGTTAACTGGAAAAGTGTGCTTATAAGAGCTTATTGGCCAGTCCGTGATTTCTGGGTTTAAAAGAATACTAATTTGAAGCATAATTGCATATATTTTAGTCAAGTGATCAATTTGGTCTAATTTTTCAATCATCCAAATATTTGGAAACCAGATGATACAGACTGCACATCAGAGACAGAAGCAAGAACAGTCTGATATAAACAAAGAAGAAAAATATAACAAGAACAACTTTCATACTAAGGTATTAACTCAGAATAGCACCTTACCTTTGTGTAAAAGTTTCTCGATCTCTATACAGTACAAACTACCAAAGTATTTGGTAACCTGAAGAGTAATATTGCAATTAAGACATGCGCGTAGTTTCTGCCTTCCCCTGCACAACTCCTTTAAAGAGAAAGGCCACAGTTTCAGCCCAGGATTAGACCAAGATTTCAGTAAGAAAACAAGTTTAATCTTTGGTCTTAAAAAAAAAAGATAATTTAATTCTGTTTATAATTAGCTTCAACTCTTTCTCATCCTACTGCACTTTCTTGATATGCTGCAGGTGCTCTGCAGGGCAACCTCTTTATTAACACTTGAAACCAGAGAGCCAGAATGTTTGAGTTCTTCAAATTATATCACATTTTACACGCATTTCCTTGATCCTCTCATTTTAGTATTCTGGCCAGCACAGGTACAATGACAATATCAGCATTTTGGGAAATGATTAAACAAACCAGTGATTTTTATATATGTCAAGCTGCCTTCAAAATTGTTAACAGTGAACAAATCTTAACAGGCTCTAGAAGCCTGGATCTGAATTTCATTCTCCTGGGTATAACTGTTTCTCAAGAGCAGTATTATTAAACAACTGTTCTCTTGTTGGCAAGCTCTCAGGGCTCTGATGTCCTCCTGTTCATATGATCTGCAAAGTTACATGGGAACATGGTGAATGAGGCAAGCTAAGCGGCTATGCTTTTGTACATAATTTATCTCCCCATCTATATTTCATCAGCCTCAGCAAAGCACTGAGGAACTCTCCAGATCTGCTTACATCCTATGCAGGAGTATGGCCCAAGCAGCAGACTGCAGTAGGACATACCCTTGAAGTTGTGGCCTGTGCATTCAGTTCCTACGGACAAAAAGACAGAAATCAGACAGAATTTGGCAGCAAGAATTTTCTGGTCCCAGTATATGTGCTTGGAAATTGGAGTTAAAGCTTTCCTCCCACAAGTCAGGTTTTGGTAAAAGTCAAATAGGAGGGCACGGAGTAGGCCTCTGTGCTGAGGGTGCAACAGAAGAATTGTAGGAGTCAAAATTCGAGTAAATAATTCAAGCAGGAGGTAACTTTCCCTTCTGAGTAATACCATAAGCTTTGAAATTATGTTCATTCAGACTTTCTTCCATTAATCCAAGAGGTGCTAAAGCTCCAAGTTTCCTCTCAACTCTCTGCAGACTCTCAGATACAACTTTCAGAGATGAGGATAAATTTTCATCCTCTTTTTGCTAATGTACTACAAATGCTTAACACACAGCAAGAGGTTTTAGAAGTAAGGGTAACATGAAGAATTCTTTGCTTTGGAAAACAGTTATAGAGAAGTTCTATATTATAGCTATCTCTTCAAAAATATTTGCTCCCAAAGCTAATATTTCTTACACGGCTTAGCCAGTGTGAGAGTTCAAATTAGCTTGTATTAGTGCAAACGAATTATTGATACAAAAAGTAACTGAAGAACTGACAGGGGTTAGTATCTGAACACTCCAACCACCTGTAAGACAAGTAATATCAATAACTTACAAACTAGCAAAACGAAGCATTTTCAAACTTAGCATGCAGTTAAAAATATGCAAGACTCAGGAGTTTCTATAGAAGTGAAAAATAAAGATATCTGACGGCGTGAGTGTAGACAAATTTTAAGCATAGACAAATGGATGCATATTGAAAAAAAATCAAGTTAAACTAGGACTAATGTGAGCATGCATGAAGGGATTTAGGCATTGTTGATTTCTTCAATAAAAACCAAGTGAAGTAGCTGTCAGAGAATGGGAAATGGACAACTAATGTTTAAGCTATTATAAGAACATAAACTCTTGCTTTTAGCTCAAGCTCATAAGTTATAGGGGTGAGTGAGAAAAAAAGAAATTCAGAAAGATAAATAACTTGGAAAAAAAATACTGAAGCTATAGAAGAACACCATCCAAACAGAACTCAAATATATATGCCAACATGTAACTGAAGACTGTATCATAAAGCAAAAAGAGGGCATATGACCAGGTTTGCAACTCTGAATTTTCAATTCACATAATTGCCCCCCAAAAACTCTCAGCCTCACAAGCATAATTTTCATTTAATCTTTTTGCTCTTGTCTCCACACCACCGTATGAATCAAAATATACCATTTTACTATATAGCATTATAATTATCTAGATGAATTTTACACTTTAGTTGACCATGAGGCAACAGTGTGCCCTTGTGGCCAAGAAGGCCAATGGGATCCTGGGGTGCATTAAGAGGAGCATCGCCAGCAGGTCGAGGGAGGGGATCCTGCCCCTCTACTCAGCCCTGGTGAGGCCACATCTGGAGCACTGCGTCCAGTTCTGGGCCCCACAGTACAAGAGGGATGTGGAGCTGCTGGAGAGAGTCCAGCGCAGGGCCACGAGGATGATCAGGGGCCTGGAACATCTGCCCTATGAGGAGAGGCTGAGGGAGCTGGGCCTGTTCAGCCTGGAGAAGAGAAGGCTGAGAGGGGACCTGATCTGTGTCTATAAGTGCCTCAAGGGAGGCAATGAGGAGGATGGGGCTGGCCTCTTTTCACTGGTGGTCACTGACAGAACCAGAGGAAATGGCCACAAACTGAAGCATCAAAAGTTCCACAGGAACTTGAGGAAAAATTTCCTGACAGTGAGGGTGACACAGCCCTGGCACAGGCTGCCCAGAGAGGTTGTGGAGTCTCCTTCTCCGGAGATCTTCAAGACCCGCTTGGATGCAGCCCTGTGCCACGTGCTCTAGGTGACCCTGCGTGTGCAGGGGGGTTGGACTAGATGACTCCTCTAGAGTCCCTTCCAACCTTAGGCATTCTATGATTCTATGATTCTATGATATATATATCACTATAAATTTTATCCTCCTCACAAACTCACCAAGATAAGAATTCCTAACTTTTACACCAGATAATGCTATTGAAAGGTCAGCATAAGAGAATTTCTGTGCATAAAGGAGACTACAATCCCTAGCATATATAAGCACCCTCAGACAACTTTTGAATATTGTTACAGTACAGCCTAAGGTTTTTTAAAACTCATTCTCCTCCACTTATTCAGTGGTAACTTTACTTTCCAAATAATTAAAGTTATCTTTCTCAGTAAAGCTCTCTGATAATTGAGAAAATATGTAGATAGAAAAGGGTATAATAGAATTTGCTTTCAAATACCATGCATTTAAAAGAAAAGAATCGTCCTGGGCAGCCCCTGTGTACAGCAAGGACCAGTATGGAGCTAACATTGTTTAAAGTTATATAAATCAAATTAAAACAAAAATCCTCTTTACTGAAGCAGCTTAGAAAAAAGCTTTATTTTGAATTTGTTATACTCCCTCGGGAAAGTAATTGGATTTACATTAAGCTTATTCTCTGTATGCAAGTCCTCTCTTCCCAAAAAACGAGTACTTGAGAGAAGAGAAGGACGGGGTGGGGGAGAAACACATAAAGACCTGCCCATCTTAGATCTCTTAGATCTCAATGATTAATGAAATGGAAATGTTAATGCCTCTCAGTAGTGGCTATATAACATGGGGATTTTAAAAGAAATATTAAATTATTTCCAAGAAATCAAACCCATTAATAATCTCTGACTTCATTTGGAACGTAAGAGGCAGAAGGAAATTATCTTTACACTGATGGTATTGATTAGACTGTGCCATTGAAAGTTTCCCACACCTACCACGACCAATCCTGGAAAATCGCTAAGATCTAAATTCCAGTATGGAAGAAATAATTTTTAAAAGGACATGTAATTTTGGCAAATGTTATTGTCAACACTAGTGTAGATCAAGTGAAATTATGCTCCTGAGCCTCTTAGACCATATAGGATTTCTTCAACATCTGCATAACATTTTTTGTATTTAAAGATTCCTCACCACTCTCTATTGCAGTAATTATCATCACTAGTATTAGTAATGGTTTGACTGCTGCTATACAGTCTGTTTCCTTCTATTATGGGACACTTTATGAAAGGAGGATAAGCAAATATGATACTGATGGCTAAAACATACTTAAGACATCTTTAAAGAGACAGTAGGGTAAAATAAGATTCCATAGTCCCTAGAAGGCCTATTAATTTAAGGCATTTGATTATAGTGCACAGTTCTCTTTGCAAAGAAAGGCAGAATTGCCTCACAAACAGAGATTATTCTGCAAGAGGATAAATGGAGCTCAGTTTCTCACTGACTCTTGCTGGAGATGAGATGCAACACTTCATTTGGTAGTGCCCTAGGGGAAACTGGGCAAATGGTTGCATTAAGATCCAGAAAAAAAAAAAATGGTGATCAAGAAGAAGAGCAATTGCTAAATGTTCAAGGAATTCAACAGGAATCAGCTTGGATAATAGCAAACGTACAAAACATCATACCGTAGGATGAACAGTACAGATGTACTGCTGTAAGCCTCACAATAAAAAGCTTCAGATTCCTTCCTCAGTCAAGTACTACAGTTAAAAAGAGATCTAAAAGCTATGAAGGAGACTTTCTCCTTCCCTTAGTCTTAGTTTATTTACAGCAAGCTCAGACTGAAACATAGATATATCTGATGGATTACTTTATCACTTTCAAATGCAACTGTTTTATTATTGTGCTTAATTTCTTGATGCTGGAATAGCTTTTGTAGAGACTGCAAGATCACTGGCAAGATAGTAGGCCAGAGATCATTTTACAGTTCTCGTTTTCATTAGAATTTGTAGAAAGTAAAAGTACTTTATGACTTCAGAATTTGCTATCGTTATTTTTGTATGACTACCTTAGAATTGCACCTTGATAGAAAGCGTTCTTCTCGCAGATTAGAAATCGCATAAAACTACACAACTTACTACCTATTTCATAGAATCATAGAATCATAGAATGCTTAAGGTTGGAAGGGACCTCTAGAGGTCATCTAGTCCAACCCCCCTGCACACGCAGGGCCACCTAGAGCACGTGGCACAGGACTGCGTCCAAGCGGGTCTTGAAGATCTCCAGAGAAGGAGACTCCACAACCTCTCTGGGCAGCCTGTTCCAGTGCTCTGTCACCCTCACCGTCAAGAAGTTCTTCCTTAAGTTCCCGTGGAACTTTTTATGCTTCAATTTGTGGCCATTTCCTCTGGTTCTGTCAGTGACCACCAGTGAAAAGAGGCCAGCCCCATCTTCCTCATTGCCTCCCTTGAGGCACTTATAGACACAGATCAGGTCCCCTCTCAGCCTTCTCTTCTCCAGGCTGAACAAGCCCAGCTCCCTCAGCCTCTCCTCATAGGGCAGATGTTCCAGGCCCCTGATCATCCTCGTGGCCCTGCGCTGGACTCTCTCCAGCAGCTCCACATCCCTCTTGTACTGTGGGGCCCAGAACTGGACACAGTACTCCAGATGTGGCCTTACCAGGGCTGAGTAGAGGGGTAAGATCACCTCCCTCGACCTGCTGGAGATGCTCCTCTTAATGCACCCCAGGATGCCATTGGCCTTCTTGGCCACGAGGGCACACTGCTGCCTCATGGTCAACCTGTCGTCCACCACGACGCCCAGGTCCTTCTCAGCAGAGCTGCTCTCCAGCAGGTCGGTCCCCAGCCTGTACTGGTGTCTGGGGTTATTTCTCCCCAGGTGCAGGACCGTGCACTTGGCCTTGTTGAATTTCATGAGGTTTTTGACCGCCCAGTTGTCCAGTCTGTCCAGGTCCCTCTGGATGGCAGCACAGCCCTCTGGAGTATCCGCTACTCCTCCCAGCTTTGTATCATCTGCAAACTTGCTGAGGGAACACTCTGTGCCTTCATCCAGATCGTTGATAAATAAATTGAACAGGACTGGACCGAGGACTGACCCCTGGGGCACTCCGCTCAACACAGGCCTCCAACTAGACTCTGCACCGCTGATCACCACCCTCTGAGTTCTGCATATTTAGAGAAAAGCATATAAGAATAAGCTTGCCTAATGAAAACTGCTTAATGTTTGTTGTGAAAGAGGTTCCAAGCAATAGCATAAATCTGATCATTCCTCTTGCAGTTAATCAAATACTCTTCAGTTCTTATATGTGCCTAAGAGTATCTTTTTGGAAGGCAGCTTAAAAAACTACTGGCCAAAAACTAATATTCTTTGTAGTAAGAAAGGCTTGTCCAAATCAACACAGAAAGAAGAAATTCCCAAAAGTAATTATGCTACCCATACTTAGAATCTGCAATAGGCAAGCAGATGCTTTGTTCCTTTTACCAGGAACGAAGAGTTTCATAATTTCAAATATTTCTCTCAGAAGTCATTCTTCATCTTGCCTTAACTTTTCCAAGTCCAATGGAAGTCATGCAAGTTAACACTTAGATTAGGTGAAAAATACAGTGTCCAGTCAAGATATCCTTGCTAGAAAGGTTGCTAGCATCTTTCTGGGATGCTAGAAAGCATTTTCATAGCTTTTTTCTAGCAGAGGCAACATCACATCACTTGCAGTGTATTACCAATTGATCTTTGAAAGCATAAGTGGCTTTTAGTCCTAACACTAAAGTGAATAATAAAATACTATAAAGATACTTGTATGTATGATACATACATGGTCTATTTTCTTTTTGTGCAGTGTCTACTTTAGGCATTTTATTGCACAGGAACGACTCCACACATTAAAAAAGTTATTGCAGACCAGAACAATTACCAGAATTGCGCTCTCTGCTAGGTTCAAAGTACAAAGTCACCACTAGGTCATCATTAACCCTACCCAAAAGAATACAAGCAGTCATCAGCTTAGGCTAAGCTATCAAAGTGGACTGACACAGAGCTTTGCGTTAATAAAGTAGTTCCAAATCTTTTTTTTCCCCTCTTCAATTTTGTCCTGCAACAGGATAAGCTCTTTGGGTTTGTGCTTGCATTGTTTTGCAGACACAGACCTAAAGAGGAAGTTCCAATGAAACCTCTTCTACAAACTTCCAGCTGCTTGGCCAAAGTAAACCATCGGCAAAACTTTTGCAACTTTTAACCAGAAAATGTTTCTCTGGACAGAATTTATCAAGTCATAACCCAAAGGGAAAAACACAGCTCAGAATCCCAACAGGATGATCACCTTGGAAATAACTAAGTAAATATGCAAAAAACATATTTACTCTCTTCAACTCTGCTGAGAACTAGAAAAATAGGACAAACATGCACACTGTGAGATCAGAGTATACGTCCCCTAACCATAACTTTCGGATCCATGTACCTAAAATTCCCCCTCTCAAAACATTAATTCTGGAAAATAAAAAATACATTTTGCATGTCACATTTCATGTAACAGAAACATTCCAAAGTCTCAAAGATGCTGTCAAGACAAGCAATGCAGTTTCCTAACCATTCCTACCCATGGGTTTAAATCTACCACTCAAACTTCAGAAGTTATCCTAACACTAGAGCTCTTTTAGAAAAAAAATTTAAAAAAAGCCAGGACATGGCCAAAGAGACCACTGATCCAAGAGCTGGGAAATGTTCTTGAGCTCCAGAGTTTAAACATGCCGGCAAAGTCCAGAGTGGCCCTTGAGCTGCACGGGGCGCAGGGACAGACAGAGCTGGAGCTCCTGCGCAGGCATCTCATTGCAGCTTCTCACAGCACATGCTCACAAATATTCCACATCTCTGGTTTCCTTCCCTACCACCCCAAATCAATTTTCTGAACACATAAAATTAATTCCTGTCTAGCTGGTTCTAGCTATTAAATGCAGAGTGATATCTTTAAAGGATAAGCATAAACTTCCTCACCTTTCTTGTCATTTCTGTATCTTAATTCTACTCTCCATAAAACAAACACAGGGCAATGTAAAGTTTTCAGCACAGCCTAAAGAAAAGAGAAAGCATGCCTTATGACAGAAACTGGTCTCATGGTAATAAGACGATAAAATAGCTTCTTCAGATCAGAGTAAACAAGGTCAAAGGGCTACTTTTAAAATTCATTAAGAGATTGCAGTGTTGAGAATTCAAACGTTTCTGAACTAATAACTACATCTTTCCCTCCCAGATGCTACATTTGGTGGTATATATTTTGGAATGAGATGGTACTTAATCACATTCTTCACACTAGTCTTTTCTCAGTGGAAATTATAATAAATAAATAAATAAATAAAAAGAAAGAAAGAATAAAGTAACAGCACTTTCAGACAGGGGAATAACCACTTCAGATTTGCACATGAAAGTGTGTTCATATTCCTTTCTTCATCAAAAGGACATATACACATAAGGCTCCCCCAGTACTACTCTATGCATATATTAAGTATCTCCATTTTACCATATCTCATGAGGTAAGGGGCAGCTCTGACCCAAAGTAGATAGCTCTAATGTGGAAATAGAACAGAAAAAGATGACAGATGAAGAACACAAGTGTGTCGGTTTAGAAAATGTTACCAATACCCTCTGGTAAGGCACACCGCCTTTTAAGCATCAATTTTACAGGACTCTACCTGAAAAAAAATAGTTCACTTATTAAAAGGATCCTCATGAGAATGCAGAATCATTTAAGTAAAGATTTCATCATTTCATAGCCTTCTCTGTGCAGCCCGTGTTTATAAAATGACTCCTTTCATTTGTTCCACTCGCCCCATTTTCCTCCCCAGAAGGCAGCATTACAGGGATGCTGGCAATCTTACATACTTCATACAAGCTACAGGCACACAAACAAGGGCTTCCACTGAGGTTCAAAACAGATATTTTATCTCCTGAGAAAACAGTCAACTTACTTTATTAAAAAGCATTTTTGTCCCTATTCTCATTTATTTTTTTCAGATTACATTGCACTACATCACTGAAATGTACTGAAGCAGAATGGATTGCATGTTTTTAACTTTATAAAGAATATTATTTTTAATTTAAAAATGAATTTGAGATACATGTTTTTTAGTTTTGAAAAGATATTCTTCTTTCTGGCATGTCTGACATGCATTGGATTCATTTAATTCTAGTTGTGCACAGTTCAAAGCAAGAGAAAAATGCATATGAAACCTTATATGTGCACTGGGCTGACTTTTGTTCTGCAGCATGATCTAATTAAGGGAAGGTTGCTCCACACCGAGACATGCAAAAGTACCTAACAAGATGTGGGGCAGATGAGAAGTTCAGACAGCAAAGGCAAAATTTGTATCTCGGAATGCAAAAATAGCAGTCCTCGCACAGAGAGGAAGCAAACGCAGTTGTATATGATAGGTTCTTATACATAAGCTTTATTGCCCTGGTTACTACATTTTTTAACAGTGTCACAGACAGTCAAGTTGAAAAATTACCATCAATAGAATGGGTGATAAATTAAGCACAGTACACAATAAGAAAAGAAAGGAAGTTACTATTTTGATCGTATAATAATACACAGCCAAATTAACTTTCAGGGATTTTAAATCAATAAGCCAAGTCTCTTTGGAGTTCTTTTATGATCGTGCAATACATCAAAAGATATAATCAGTATAATTATTCCAACAATTAAAATTCATAAAAAATCAAGCCAAATAATGATTGCTCTGAGATAGAGTAAACTTTGGATTTGCACAGGAAGCAAAGTTTGCACAGGAAGTTTCCACTCAGATCACAAAAATTACAAAAAAAAATTCAGCGAGAGAGGTTTCACAACTTATACTTGCTTATACAGAAATGTTGATTTTTTAAATGTTTTTTGATAACTCAGTGACTCCCTTTCTATTTTAGCTGACTATTTGCAGCGTATATTCTGTTCACAGCCTGTAAGAGATTCTCAGCAAGTGCTTGCCCACGAAATCAATGGCAGCTAGGCAGTAGCTGCAGACATCCTCTTCAGTAGCAGGAGCAATGCAATTACCCCTGCCTTGTGGCCATGACTTCTCTTCTTCCCAGCCCTGTGCTGCAGTTGTACTCAACCAGCCACTGCTGCACTGCTGCACAGATCTATGAGCAATGCTCCAGTAACTGCTGTTCAGCACAGCTGAAGGGCTATAAAGCATCACAAGAGATAAGAAGACTATAGGAATTTCTTAAATCAGGTTCATTAGAGAAAGTTTTTTTTTTTTTTTCCCTGGGGTTATCACCCACTTAAGAGTATTAACCAGTTGTGCTGGAACAAGTAGCATCGCAAAAAATTAAAAGGCTAAGAATTGTGAACATTACCAAAACAATTATTTCCTTAGGGACATTTACCAGTTCCTAGAACTCCTCAGTGCTAAAAAAAACTTCAAACAGAGACATTGATAAAAGTAAAAATGAATTATATCACTATCTAAACAAGACTGAGAATACATTTCAGATCTCACTCTTGAGAAAAATTTTTGAGTAGGTTTCTTAAAATTACTAAAATACTCCTCTTTTCATCCAACAAGTATGGTTTTGGTCTATATCTCTGACAACATTTTTACAATTTAATATCTGATTAACTTCAGAAAGAAAATCCCCAAATAGGAATATATTTTGAACTATCTAGTGAGAAGATTTAGTAAGTTCTTCCACTTACTCGTTATGCAAAGGGAATAATAAATAGAAGCGAATGAACTAGGAGGAATTGGACCAAATTTCTTTTAGCACTGAACTAACACAAATGATTCTGATAAGAAAATAATCCTCTTTTTAAGGCCTTACCCTCAGGAGTAGTTCTAAAGGTCCAGTTCTAATTCAAACTAGCAAGTCAATGGCAATAAACACCAAGTAAAATCCTTGTAAACACATTTGCCCATCTAATAGCTAACATGATTCCCCTTTACTAGGATTTTATCCTATCTCAGTAAAACCACTACCAGCTACAATAACACCAGAAGTCGTTAGCCAAAGAACAGCTTTTTATGCCAGGTCTGGAAAAAAAAAGACTGCATTTTCCCATTTTTATCACCAGAACATGATTGTTTTGCATGAGGTACTCAAAACAACATTTGAGAGTTTTACTTGCTGGGATATTATATTGAATATCCTGTGCAGAGTAAATTCTCTGCAACTATGTAAGTTAAAAACACTGAAATTAGGAACACACTGAACTCCTATTAAGAAAATCCTTTATCAGTGCAGAGAGCACTGGTTTAAGAATTATAATAATTTCAGAATTCAAATTAATCTTTTCAAGTCCTTTTAGGAGACTAACAAGCATCAAGCTTCCACTGAATCTTTTAAGCCTCTGTATTGTATAACTGATTTTCACATCCTGTGATGAAGAGAAACTTTCTGTTGTACATTATTTAAGCTACTCCAGTCATCAAGATATGATGCACTATGAAGTAATAAGATCTAAACAGCTATATGATATCTATGAGTTTCATGCAGATACAAATTGTATGAGCGATACAACCAATGAGACACTATACTGTGTAATACTGGTACTACAGGGCTCAAGAATTTTGTTATCTAATCTCCTTTTCTCCTGAAAACAGTGGGCTACCAAGAAAGGAAACAGTGCCTCAAAAGAAACAAAAAATAATGTACTGTTTACCTGGTGAATAAAAACAAGGTTATTCTAGGTTAGCATTAGGAATGAGACAGTCACTAGCACTGAGTGTGCACACTAGTCTATACTCTCTGAACACAAGAGGAACCTCTGTCAGATTAAGCATGATCAGCTCCATGCCCAGCAAATCTCCAGCAGTTCCTCCAAATACAAGCAAAAGCATAGGCTCCTAGCCCTGAGGATTCGCATCCTCAATACAACACCTACAAGTCTGATAAAGAGAAAATTCCTTAGAGTCCCTTTACTTTTCTAGAAAAAAAAAAGCTAGAATCTTAAGTTTGGCATTTCATTCACCAACTGACAGATTTCATGGGAATGCTGGTGTACCATTGGCAAGAAAACTATTTCCCTAAATAAAAATATTAGGAGTCAATGCTGTAGTGTCACAGTGCATTGGTCAATCTCACAGGATAGCTGGTTTCCTGAAAATCAGAACAGCACTGATTTTTCCCTAAATCACATGGGTCTAAAATTACTAACAGATACCAAATTTCAGTCTCTCCTTTCTTTTGCTACTTTGCTTTTTAACCTTGCACATTCATGTGCTGGATTCACACTGCTTTCCAGCTAACACAGATCCTTGTCAGTGACAGATCTCCAGGTGCCCTGCAGCTTGTGTTAATGAGTAGCATGAGTTTCAAATCAAGGCATCAAAAGAAAAAATTTCAGAATATTATCCTCTAAGGGGGTTTCTAAAGCAGCCTTCTGCCTCTGAGTTTCAATAACCTCTATTAAAACAAAAAAATCCTACAGTTCAAACCTGTGCTAGGAGAAATACCGCTCCTTTGGACAAGTCTTTTAGATGACAACAGGCAAATGAACCTCACATGTCTCTCAATCAGGACTTTTCTATTGACCAAGAGCTTAATTCCATAGCGTCCAAATCCCACGCAGACAAATTTAAAGGGCATCTGTGGCTTAATCTTTGAGTACGACTCAGAAGCCAAGAATTCCTCTCTTCAATTTCGCAGGACAATATGAAGTCTCTATAGAACATGGTCCGTATAGATCACATACTGGTATGCAAACCACTTCTCTCTTTCCTTCACGGTTCTCTTCCTTCTCTTCAGACTAAATTCTGTTCAATAATCAAATGGATCACATGGGAAGGAGTTGTTTTAGAAAAGCAATTCAAAGCAAAGGACTAAGATCATGACCAGAAAATTCTGGTGTTCTGCTTCCGATTCTTAGTGGCGTAACTATTCCACAGCTCGCTTCTGTTTAAAGAGCCAATGTAACACTGCTGAAGCAGGTTAGAAAGAGAGAAGAATTCTGAATTTTCATGTACTTCCTGAGCTTTCTGACAAGGTAAAGTGTTGGTCAGTGCCCATTTCATGCCTTTGCTGACCTTCACAAAAGCAAATAAACAAACAAAAATGAAAAAAAAAACCCATACACACACACACCACACACATGAGCTATTTCTGGGCTCAACCAGAAGGCAAGTCATTAGTGTCTCTTAAATGTGAATGTTTTGACATGATGTCTCCCACTGCAGAAACAAACACAGAGCATTGACCGGTTTGCACCTGAAGTTTTAGCTAGTTATCGCCAAGCCTATTTCAGCAGTGCAAAGTTTTTAAGCCTCTGCAGTACCTAGACAAGAAAAAACAACTACCCCTTAATAGAGGGGGAGTTGCAGTACTTTCCAGTAGCAGCTATCACTCAGTTGCCAGCAATGACACATAACTGTCATCCTTCCATTTCTGTGTCCGAAGATCAGCAGTATGCACTTAGCCTATTTTTGTCCCCCATCCTAGTTACCAGTAGAAACACACTCCCCATGGATTTAAAACATCAGAATCCCAGAAAAAACAATGAGATTTTTCCTGCTTATTGTGTTAGCCAAATTCTAGTTCACCAAGCCTCTCAGCTTAACGCTAGAGGTTATCCAAATAGCTCTGTTCCTATCAAACGTACTTAGATGGTATTATTTTAATGCCGCCTACTCTGAGAACTTAAAATGCTATGGTAGTTACTTAGGAAATTCTCTACACATTTAGAAAACACCCATTGTGAACGCCTTGGATTCTGGTTCCTGCGGGAGTTACAAATAGCCAACATGCAATGTAGACAGAGTATGAACTATCTGAGAACCACATAACAAGGATCTTCCAATTCAGGAAGTTACTGTGAACTTTTTTACAGTTTGATCACTACAATTGACTTTCTACTGCAAACAGTTTACCAGGGGTCTCTTGCTCCAATCGGCACTGAATGAGACGGTCCGCATAATAAATGTGTACTGTTACGTCAAATCAGCCAGCATATCTGTCCAAGCTCCCCACATCCACACTGCATATCTGTAAAAAGGACATACCAAGATATATATACATATATGGACACATGCAAATACTAGTACAAAATCAGCCACAGTCCTTAAACATATTTGTTTCCTTCTAACACAGGCTCATCTCAGGAGACGCAGCCTCTTTTGAGAGCTCACCTTTGACTATGATCACAAAGCTAGAAGTATTTCCATTTCAGAACCCACACCTGCACATTGTTACATTTCACTGCTCACAAGAACATTTTTCAGGGCCTGTCCCTTTGAAGTTTCCCTCTTGCCAAGGATGCAACAAGTGTCATGCAGTTCTCACAGAAACATGACTTTAAGCTTGTTGGAGCCATAGTTTTGCTCCAACTTTCCTCCATAAAGTATTGCATGCTATTCTCAATCAGTTACAGTTACAATCAGTTGGATGCTCCAAATGGTTTCTATGGCTTTGAAAAACACTTCCAACTGATGCTACAGTCTCGGTTTATGGGTCACAGTTAAAGGATGTGCTCCAGCTTTGAGTTAAATTCTTATTTTCTTTCTATTTAAATGTAGATGAATACAGTATGTGTCTTGCACTTATGCTAACTGCCTTAACCAGGACAGTGTATAAAAAGCACCAATAATCTCAAAGACTTCCTATTAAAGGATTTCATGCAGCAGATAGAAAATTCATAGCCCACTTAATGTTGGAATAAATTCAGAGGGAGGTTTACAACCTCGTGTCATAAGCTGTTGTAAGCTAGAGGGAAGCACCACAGTTTATCTAGTAACTAGCAGTGTTACTATGTGTGCATCATTACTCAAAACCAAGAAAATACATTTGATGGCCATTGGTTTTATTAACGTGACTTCAAATTCTACTTAAGATGAGTCTTTTTACACTGGCATAAAAAAAAAAAGGTCAAAATTCAATTACCTATGCAGGTGCAGTCCTTATCTTTATTCTTATTTTTTTTAAATATCCAACGATAAAATTCACCTGACCTACCACATAACTTGCAAAATTTGACCACATGCCTCCTCACAACATTCCCAAGCACATTAGTCTCATCTTCAGAAGACAGATTTTTTTTTTCAGTAGGTGGATGAGACTGACTTGAGATCTTGGTCTTTGGTGATTTTCTTAAGCTTTCTCTATTTTAGAATAGATCACTGCATAGAAGAATCTAGTTTCTCAGGTACATCTTGCTGCAGATCAACAGCAAAGCTTGGGAATAAAGCATCTGACCTGCCAATCCCCCATCTAATTCATGATACCAAAAAAAAATCATGAATTAATAGAAATCTGTAGACTTAAGTATTATTTACTTTACTTGCTGACTTAGGCCATGATTGTACTCCTAAAGAAATGAATAGTAAACTTCTACTGACTTCAGTAGGAACAAATGAAGTCCCTGGTTTCTGTCTTCCTCTCAGCTTCCCTACAGAAACTAACAACTCATATAAATTTAATGGCTATCTTTCTTTCAGAAAGAATGAGGGGAAAAAATGCACCAACTGTAACCATATTTCTTTTTCCATTCTTTGACCTGGCTTCTAATTTTCACTTGGAAGAATCAGCGGGAAGAAAAAGAAGCAAAAAGAGCAAGATATAATGGAAGTATGACCAACCCACAAAGCCTTTCCTGAACTTAATTTTACAAAATGGACATTTTTGTGTTTAGAGTGCTTTTAAAATCACATTAAATGAACTGGTTTCCTCCTCCATCCATCCTCCCCTCTCCCCCCGCCTCTTTGAGGGTAATCTATTCAAGCACTGTTGGGACTGCCAATTTGGAACATCCCACTGACCTTGACAATTGGCAGCTGTGATCAATCACTTCATAAAATTCTATGTGTCAGCTAGAAACCAGTTAAGTTTCTTAAGCAAGTCAATCTGTTAAACAGTTTAGAGTCACGAATCCATTCAAAACACTTGAAAAACAAACTCATTTAAATGAAATCATACATTATGAACAATTTTATTTATAGTTAAAAACAGAATAGAAATTCTTCACCCTCATTGAACTGCTTCTGCATGCTTCAAGTACAACATTTTACTTGCTGGTGAAGTTTACCATAGGAATCTCCAGTCAATACACCCTCATTAGCAACTTATACAAATTATATAATTCTTTTCTCTGACAACTAATCTGACCTAAATCTGAATTTAACAACCAGAGATCTGGCTACCCTCACTTAACTGTCCACATTATAATCTGCAGTCATGCAAACTTCTCTAAATCAGTCTTGCAGTCAGACTAGATCCTACAATAGGGCACAAAATTGAGGACTAAATTGAGGCACCAAGATGCCAGCTCTTTTATAGATATTATAACTGCACCAAGAGATGATCAGCACATGCATTGTACAATGGGAAACCAGAGCTATCATACAGAAGGGAGGAAAACATTGCTTTCCTGAAACAGAATATTAGACTAAGTCGATAATACCAAATACCACTAAAAGAGACATGATTTTTAACCCTAGGATGAACTTTTGGCATAATGAGATCAGTACGGAAATTCATTCTCTCCCCAATTATTTTTTCTTTTTAAAAAAAACATGTCAATTAATTTCTTTGGCCAATTTGCTTCTTATTGAGATTGCATATTCCATTCTCTGTCCCCAGGTAGACTTACAAACATAATTTAAGTAATTTGTGAACCTACTGCATACTTGAACTGTCCCATAAGAGTAAGACTTTTTCCACTCCACACTTCAGATGAACCATAATGAAAAAAATTATATAGATTAATCAAAAAATAATTATGGGAAAAAATAAGGAAAAGCAGTAAGAAATACATGCAAAAGGTATATAGAAGAAGGGAAAATAAAGAAGGCACCTGAGAATAAGTGAGGATAAATACATGACTCAGAGCCATGAGAGTCTTTAATGAGTACAGAGGCCCTTATAGACAACCCACAATAAAATCTGATCAGAATGAGGACTGTTTGTTCTAACCCAAATGTCTTGTACCATCTTTTGGAAGACATCAAATGCAGCTTGCCTCTTCTAAAACTTCATTCAGTTCCCAAAAGAATCAGGGAGAATTAACTTAGTCTCAAAGGACATGGCTGTCATGAAGGAAAATAAAATCAATTTCCATTCTCAGATGAGGAGGATATGACATTTTGCTCAATTTTACTGTAAAGTGCAAATTCCATGAAGGCATCATTTTAAGATACAATGATGTGTTTCAGTTGTCACCTAGACCAATAAAAGTGTGTAATGCAACTGAGGTATTATACTTGACAGGTGTTTGTCCATGTGATAGCTACTCTGAAGCAATGTGAGAAACTGGGTTAATATGCCTTTAATGTTAGAATGTTAGATTTCTTCTAAACTTGCTATCCCATTAGTTTTTGGTCAATGTTCTATTTTAGAGGTGTCATAGGTGGGGAAAGTATTATGTGTAATATTCATTTTCAACTTTTATTTGCCAGAGAAATTTTTAATTTTCCCTAAATAAACAGAAGAAAAGGGAATTGGCAACAGATATCTACTAGATCAAATAGCAGGGGAAGGGAGGGCGTATATGTGTCCTCAGTGTATACCTGAGGAAGAAGGCAGCAGATAAATAATTGTTGGGGTTTGTTAAAGGGTTTGCTAAATCAATCAGCACTTGAACTTAACAGCTTATATTTCCTCTCAGCACACATCTTACTGTATTTTAAATGAGATCTTTGCAAAAGAAAACTTTTTCTGGAAGTTTATTTATCTGCAAAACAAGACTAATGATTAATAGAGCTTTCTCATAACTGAATGTCTGCAGACAGTTTCAAACATCAAACTTTAAAAGCTTGCAGGGAGGAGAAAGGGAAGCCAGCTGACTTGCAAAACATCAAGTACCTAACAGTTACCACTGCTTCCACAAAAAATACTGTTACATCAACTCAGGACTGAAGCTCAGAGTAGAGCTCAGCTATAGACACCACTATGTGAACGATATATACGGTTCACAATCTGACTCGAGGCTCCAGTGCTTAGAACTCAAGTCTGTTACATGTTTCAAACATTAACATTATCAATTTGTGTAGAATAGCTCAGGTGCATGGCTTCGCAAAAATTAAGCCTAAACTACAGGCCAGGCATCAAGCCAAGCATCTCTGACAGCGGCTCAGCTGAGCTCTGGTAGATACCAGGTGAGCCATCACTTGCAATGAGAGTAAAAGTTCTCTGGTGATTGGCTCATTTGCTACAATGAAAAAGAAGTCAGTTCCTACATCGAGGACATGGCCAGTCTCTAGGCATCTAAATAAAGTGGTTTTGCCTGTGCCAAAGAAATACACAACTTGTCAAACACATGCACTGGGGACCATTTCCTAGCAGATACAGGAGAGCAGATACACTGCTATACATAGCAGGGCCTGCAGGGTGCAGTGAAGCTCCCCTTCAGCCTTACTGCCAAGCTCATTCTCATTCAAACTTAGGCAAAGAGACCGGTCTGGTGCCCCAGCACACCTTATCCTGATGAGGCAGAGCTATAGCGTATACACTCTATGTGAGGGGTGAGGGAGAAGCAGAAGGAGAAGAAAAATCTTAAGGTAAGGTACTGCAATGGAAAGGAATAATAATGAAAGTACATGCTTCATATGATAAATTTTCCATCTGTAACTAGTGGATGGATGCATGATCAAAGTTTTGAGGCTGATCATGCTCTGGTGGGACAGTGAGATTTTCTAGATTTCAAAACAATTCACCTATACCAAAACATGCACCTATACCAAAGGATAGGTGCCTGATTCTTATTATGAAAATAAAAAGATGAAAATCCTCATTAACCTCATGTTCTGTGAAGTTTTAACATAAATGTAGTATTAATGCTGCCACATGTTTTTAATATAAAAACTCATCATTTTCTTTGTTGATGGAGAAATTTCTCCACAGAGAAGTTTTTTATGTATTCCTATGGTAAAAGAGAAATCATAGACAACAACAGAAAAATTTATGGTAAATAAAAGACAAAAACATTTTTTTTCTCTCCAAAGGACTATCGTTTATACTCATTACCCTCTTTTTTTCCTGGTGTCATTTTTATTCTGTTCCTTGCTTTATTTTTTCTCATAGAATAAAATGTATCTATATTCTGAAATAAAAAATAAATACCTTTATCATATATACATATTTTACACAATTTTAAATTTATATATACATCCTACAGTTTAAGAAAAGCATAGGAATATTTGCTTTCAAAACCTACCCTATTCAAAATGATTCTTGCCCATATATACCTAAAGGAAGTCTTTATTCATCTCTTCTATTGCATTTATCCATATTTCTAGCATTCTTATGTTCTCGCACACATTAAAAAAAAAGTCCTAAAAATAGCAAATAGAAAACAGGCACAGTTCTCAGACATAGCTTAGCACTACAGTCAGACCCCAGTGGACTGATTTTGAGGTGAATTCCTAGGAAAAAAACAACTAAATAGCTAAATATTTACTGACATTTGCAAAACACCTACAGGAGTCAAAAATTGAGCTCAATCAAATATTGGCAATTTCTATGTATCAGTATCCTCTGCATTTTATAACTTTCTCCCAATTCAAAAACATACATCATTTCCATTCTACCAGAATCACAAATCACTATTTATCAAATAGAATGCAAACAGTAACAACCGTGGTTATTACTAAACTGAGATCTGTGTCTTATACCATTTTACATTACATAGCTACAGAAAGTAAATAAAAACATTTATCCTCCATTATCTCTTAGAAGTTGAAGTTACCAATAATTTTTGTGCACATGAAGTCTCTCCCCTTGTTATCACCAGTTTCTCAAAACTCTCTTACAGGACAGGTCACATAGCAGATACACTTCTTCATGCCAAACTAAAAGCCAGACTGCGTGCCCTCCCACGTGTACACAAGGGCTGTCTAGGGCAGGTCATAATTAGTCAGTATGGTTTTATTAAATTCATTGTGTTTAAACAACATTCAGCTGACCCATTGTCACATTAAAGCCACTGCAGTTGCAGTCTCTGGTCTGTTACACACTATTCCAATCTAAGCAACAACAACAAATAAGCTTATCTCAACACACTAACATTTCTGTGCCTGCAATGGACCTTCAGCCACTAAGTACATAACTATGAACATATCCAGCTTAAGCATGTTTACATTGAAGGGCTTCAAAATAAATAGGATACGTGACTGTACCCTATGGGGCACAGAAATTATATCAGCAGAGAAACATGGCCCCAGTCCAAGGAGCTATGACAGTCTACATAATGAACAGCATATTTTTCATTCCAAAACATCCCATCTATTTATTTCAATATAAAGGCTGGAGAGGCCAATGGTTTAAAGAAATCCAACATACTTGCCACTGCTACATAACTCTCAGATTAATGAATGACACAACGCAGGATTTTTCAAAAACACTTCTCTAAGATGACTGGATAGAGGTAGAATACTTATGTTTTGAAGTCATTATAAATTCACCACATATACTTCTACAGAGGAAAATAAAGACCAACATAACAAGGCTGTGGCATAAAAACAACAACAACAACAACAACAACAACAACAAAATGATGTTATCTAATTCTTAGCCTCTGGGAAGTTCCAAAGCAAAAAAGATGTCCTGTGGATAGGCAAAACAAAAAACTTTGAAAAAAAATCCCAACATTCACAAAACTATGCTTTAGCTAAAGGTGTCATAGCCATTTGAGAAAATGGATCTGAACTGTTATTTTGCAGAGTAACAGTTCTCACTGCATATCTCACTCTGTTGGGAGACTCTAGGAAAAACAGAAAACTGTCAATTAGAGATCACCTCAACCTATTATCTGCTCTGTGATTTTAGCACTACATCACCACTTTGCAGTCTCTTGCCAGCAGCTTTGCAGAATATTTTCTTGGTATGCTATTCAAGATTGACAGATCTGTCTGGACCAAGTTTACATGTAAAGATGCTATACTCCCACATAACAATAACACAGTGGAGGGGAAAAAAAACACATTTAAAGAAAGTGACATTCTACTCATTCAGATTTGTCTAATGAAGCAGAAAAACTTAAGCATGATGACCCAAAAGACAACCCGTAAATATCTGGGTACAATTACTTGCTTCTTTCCTGTGTTCAAAACTCCATTCATGAAATCAGCCTCTGAGGCTGCTATAGCAGCCTGAGGTTTGGATAGGACTCTCTTCCAGTTGCTATTTCATTAACACACCATTTTGCATTGATTTGTTCAGTACTTTAAACAGACACAAAGAAGAGGGAGTCGGAGAAAAATATATGGAAAAATATTAATACCCTTTGACCTATTAGGCCATGCACCTATGAACCGGGGCTTAAAAAAAAGCTACAAAACCTTCAGCAATGATCTCTGCTACTGAAAAGTACGTAGCATAGGCCTAATTTAAAGCTTGGGAAGTTACACGTAGTCTTCCGTTAAACTAAAGTTATTTCTTCAATATAAAAAGGCTTTGAAACGACAATCGCAGATGATACAAAATTGACATTCTTAACTCAGTTTTGCAACATAAACCGCTTCATAAAGTAGTACAATACCACCATTTAAAGAAAAGTAGGTGCAATAAGACTGAAGAGCTATACTAAGAACCTCAGAAATCCTAATGGAAGTGAGTAGTTTTACACTTGCAAACAATTACTAAAGTCCAAGGCTGTATTTGTATGGAGGGCAGCAGGGAAACCCTACAGCAGATTTGCCTAGAGTGACCCTAAAGATGTCCCTGTGGAACACGGCAAAAAGTTGGTTTGGAAACCACTGCCACATCCTCCCCTCCTCACTAACAGTGAAGCCTGGAACCCTACTGAACACAGCATTTTTTCCTAGTGACTTATCAAATTTTGTATGATACTTCATAATGGCTCCAGGCATTCTTTCTACCATTCCAAAAGGCAGTTCATAATATGAGCAGCTTGGATTTATTTACTCTGATTATGCAACATGTGCTCAAACCATCACAAAGCAAGAGACACATTGTCCTTACCATGCACTCTCTGCTTAGTATGACATTTCTCTGCTTTTAGCATGCATGAATTAGACTACTGTCCAAGCCTAAACTGAGTTCAAGACTAACCATTCCCATATACCACAGAGAACAAAAACTCCAAAGACACTGGAAATACCCAGTTAAATTAAACAAACTGATAACAAAAACAGATAGGCTCATTCCAAATAAACATAAACAATTTCCAAGTTTTGTCTTACTATGCTCCCACCCTGCAATAGAAGAATACAAATCTGTTACAGATGAAGATGAGAAAGGGCTGGAGGTCCCTTCATCCCCACAGATGTCTTCAGAGCTTCTAGATGAAGACACCATAAACAGCTTAGAATTGCCCTAGAGTTCCCATCCAACCCACAGTCTGATCCATTATAAAATCTGAGGAAATAAAAATGATCTAGCTATTACAGTTGAAGCATGAGAGTTTCATTTGTGAAATGTAAGAATATTTGTGACTTCAGAAGCACTTACAATTATTGAATTTACATGGGAGTTCCAGACTTTACCAGCTTGTTCTCACAGTTTAAAGGGGAAAAAAGGAAAGAAAAAAAGACGGTTTCAAGTAATTGATTCTTTTTCATGGGCATTATCATTGTCAATAAAAAGGTCTAAAGAACAAAAAGAAGCATTAGTAAAAGAATAAGGGTACTCCCTGGTTTCTCTTTGTTCTCTGTAAACTGATGCAGGTTGCAGTTGTAATTCCTCATGCAACCTAATAGCTAGGCAACACCCTACTCCATCTTTATTGAATTTAAAATCTGTCTGAGAACATGCTTCCTTCAACCACTGCCAAAGGGGGAAACTTGCGTGCTGCGCTGCCAGGCGCAGCTTAATGCTCCTCTCTCTGAAGGAGGGGGCTCAGCAAGGCATAAAGCGCGTGAGTCACCCCTGCAGCAATACCTGCTGACAGCAGCATCACTCCCACCTCACGAGTGAGCGCACAACAGAGCAGCTCTGAGGTCACACTGGCACATGTGCAAGTCACATGCAAGATCTGCATGTTATATATCATTTATTGTTCCTCCTTATTCTGTGATAAGGCAGAGAACAGCACTCAAAAACTTGAAGGTAACACAAAGGATCCAACTTTTCGTGATCATCATGGCACAGAGGCCAAGGATTGGTAGGCTTCGTAGAAAGTTCCTCCTTAGTTAGGCAGATGGGCAAGGGAAAAAATGGCTGCCAGCCATCAGCAGTTACTATTTCTGTTACAATCATCCAGCACACAAATGTTTCCCATTTTAGAGGATTAATGTACCTATATAAAATGAGCTTAAAAAATAAGTTCTAATGCTAAAATTGTTTATGGACTGTGTATAATGAAGATCAGGTCAAACCTTTTTTTTTTCTTTTAGATCATAGTTCAATAGATGCCTACCTTATTCAGAGGATTTCCCTCTCCTATCCCCCCCCAAAAATTCCTCCTCTCTCAGCAGTTCCCCCAAAAAATCAGTGTGTTAATAGCACTGAAGTGATTGACCTCAGACTCTTTAGTTACTGGCTTCAAAATTAAAATTATCTGAACTGCTTAATCTGAACCTCATATCAGCTCTACAGATCCACTGTCATTTGCACCAGCTGTTCTTAACTTACACTGCATCACTTGAACTCCACACATCCAAGGGCTGCACAACCTGCCCAGCAGGCAATGAAGACTTAACATTCATAACCATAAGGAGTAATAAAAAAAAATAATAATCTGGCCCCATGAATGCTCACATGCCATAATCATCATTAAAACTCCGACCTTGTGCAGGTACTGTTACTTGAGTTTACACAGGTTTTTCCTAATTAGAGGAAATTTTACAATGGTCTTTCAGTCCTTGGTGGCACTGTAGCCATTCTAACAGCAGTGGCAGTGATCCAGGCATAAATTACTTCTGAGGGCTACTCAGCTTGCTGGATCACCACAATACGCCAAGCTCCTTGAAAGCTAAAGTTTGATCAAGGAGTTTTGCTTAGCAAACAGCACCTACCTCCAGCTGCATAATCATCCTTTTTTAGACAGTTCACAAACTATTTAGCTCCTATTGCATTGCTCTTTGAGAGTGCTCTCTACAGCTACCGCTCTATTTTCTACCATGTAAATCAATGCACTGCATTGCCATTATACATTGCCCTTCTCCTCTAATGCACAGAAAACTCTGAAAGTTCTCACCATAGAGCCCAGAAGATTTAATCAGGAGTTACAGACTTGAAATGTACAAATACAAAATGAGTCATCTATTTTATTGTTGCTGATTAACTTGCCTTACTCTGTGTAACCACTTACAGCTCCTTCTATGAGCTAAAGTCCTTCCCCACTATTCTTCCATTCATTAGTCAAATTATCTCCTTTTTCCTTCTGAAGCAGCAGTATAGAAGATCTTCCCTCCTCCCCACCAAATTATGTCAAGTGTTGTTACAACTAAGAGATTTGTATACCATCTAAAGGTATTGTTTATAACTTAGGTAGCACATCAGGGCCAAGCTTCGAGCACAAGCAGGAAAATTAGGAAAGTGAGAATGCAAAGTATTTGCCATTCTAGGCTTCACCTTAGAACAAGTGTGGCAAGGAAAACATGAGTAATAGCCAAACACAAACCAAAAAGGTAGAGCACATGTCCTACCAAGCAGGTATGCCAAACACAGTTGGGTGGAAAACCATTTGCTTCATAGGAATTGCTCCCTCACACATACAACCTTGGCATAGTCCAAACAGCATTTTCACTGTCACAGATACCATCATGATTATAGTAGAAATCCAGTGTAAATTTCCCTGATTAAAGCTGAAACTGGTTCTTATTAGAACATTAGGAATCATATTCTATATGGAGAGAATTGTACTTTACATCATCTGACAAACACAGAAGGAAGAAAAACCTTCAGATACAGATGAAAAATTTCTGACCTCAGAAGTTTGTCTGCTTTATCCAGCTGTACCAATAGATCTAAAAACATCCATCCAAGTATTACCTCCTCCTTCAAACCTGGCTTGCTCACCTAGGTATACTGCACATTCATTTAGGCCAGCATAAACTGAATAGACTTATACCAGAATAGACTCACATGATAAAGGAAGATTTGGTCAAGTGCATAAATTAATGAATAATTTTGTCATTGATGAAGTTAGCCTTGTTTGAATTTTGAAACTTCAAAAACTTTTTAAAAAAACTTAAAAACTTAAAAAACAATGGATATACAGTATTACTTAACAAGTAATATAATATCTGAATTATGTTTTTCAGAATATAAAAATAAATATAACAGTTGTAACAAGGCTAACAAGGTTTTATTGATGATATTAGGCACTAACAAACTTAGGAGCTGCCTAAAAGGAGAACCTGTAGTTTAGATTTACTTGTATTATACAATTGCCTTATATTTTTGTTCCTTTGCAAGTCACTTTAACAATACTTGAACTTCAATGTTGTAAATACTCACACACACACTTTATGCAATGTGTATCTTCTAGAAAACAGGCTGCTCATATTCAGAAAGCTAAGTGTATTGCAGGCCTAAAAAGATTCAATTTCCTCAAGCAAATAAATCTAAAGATAAAAATATAAGAGATGCATGGTAAAACAAAGTTGAATTCCAGAATGCAGCAGCCAGTAAGAGAAAACACCCCACATGACTAGCTCATATAAACCTGTATCACAAGGAAAACCATGACAGTATTTATTATCATTTACTTTATAGAAACGATTTACTGTATGCACATAATACAAACAATTTATTTAAACTGTTATAACTTTGCTTTTGTTTCAAGTTTCAGCTGTTTCAGTTTAGATGTTGGTTCTTGGTCATATGTTCTTTATCAGAGATAATTTTGTTAACAAAGTAGAATTGTAATTTGAAAGCTAGAGAGCAAAAACATCATTTCCTGTAATACAAGACATGACTTAACCATTAACACACACACAAAAACCTTATTCGTTTGGATGCTGTGTCATGAAAGGAAGAGTTTTGCTCTTGGCTCTTCAGCTGATTCATAATACCTTCACTGCTACATGAGCACAGATCACTTCATCAAGATTAGCCATTTCCAGAAATGCAGAGATACTAACTACATTATTTCACTGTCACTAGGCACTGACACTTTGAACATGAAATCAAACCTTGCAGCAGACTCAATAAGCATAATCCTCCTACAAAAATACACTTGAGGCACCTGCTGTTGGATTGCATGGCCATTGACGGCCAAGCTCCTCACCTTGCTTTCTTCAGGGCTGGGGTTAGAAGGCCAGTGGAAAGCACCACAAGCATCTCTGTGGAATTGTTTCAAGTTCCCATTTCCCAGAAACAGCCATTACAGCAAATGCATAACAGGGTGGTCCACTGGAATACTCCAACTCATCACAGCATAATTACTCCTGTACTAAACGAAGTCTATGCTCAGCAAACTGGACATGCTCTTAAGGACTGAGATGCTAAATTACGACCAAAGCACACAGCTGGCACTACCTTTGGCTGGCAAGGGGAGCAGTTCCAAAGGCAATTTTAGGAACAGTTATGGGCAAAGCTGGTAACCCACTGTAAATATCACTGTATTATGAGCTAGCAGCCTATAAATCCCTTCCTAGTGGCATATCCCTATGGGAAGGGGCAGGCCAAGTTCCATATGGTGGTGATATATCATGTGATTTTCTTAAAAGGCATACTATAATTTGGACTTATTTACTGTTCTCTGTCTTCATATCTGTAAACAAAGAAAAGCTTAAAAGGTTACATTCTTTCCTTTTCCTTGCTATGTTATTTAAGCCAAAATGAAAGTTTAGCCACACAGACCTCTGTCATCTGTACTTTATTCTTGGTACTTTCTCTTTCTTCTTCTCCAGAAAATTAAATCCCCAGATGTGTCTGACTAAATAAAAGAGGAGCTGAATCATCTCATTTTTCTGCTCAAGTAGCAGAAATAACAATTGCTAAGAGTAAGAGGAGAATTTTAAAAACCAAAACAACTACAGAAAATTAGGCATGCTGAGCTCTAACTATATCCTAAATATTTTTGCATCTGCTATCAGGCCAACAAAGAAAAAACAGTATGTCCCTAAGATGCTATTTACTTTTAGTTTAATTCATAAATGTTTTAATTCATAGAAGGATCATACTGTTTGAACAATGTAATTTGATTTATATAAAACATCTAGGAAAAGACATAAAAAATCTTTTAACATGTCCTTAAGAACATAATCAAATTCTTTTTATTCTTTTCCCCAATTAAATCCAATCACGAAGTTTCACAACAGAAGTCTCAAACTCCATTAGACAATAAGAAACAAAACCAAATCAAGGCAGATATTCAATCTCCCCTTCCTGTCATTTCTCTTCATTAAATTACTCTTTCCTCACTGTCATTCCCTTTTCAGTCTACATGGTGAGTAATAACACAACAGTACACCAGAACAACCAGAAGACCCACGAGTACTATGAAAATTCAGAGCAAAAGGAGACTCAAGGGGTCTTTAGTCCAACCTCCTGCTCAAAGAATGGTCAGCCAAGAGATCAAACCAGGTTCCTCACACACTTATTCAGCCAAGTCTTGGAAACCTCCAAGAATGGAGGCTGCACATCCTTTCTTGGCAACTTATTTCACTGTTCATCTATTCTCCAGGTGAAGAAGGTGTTCCTTACACACTTCCAAAGAGTTATTCCTCCAATTATGTCCATTGTCCCTTATCCTCCCACCACATCCCACTGAACAGCCTAATGCCATCTCCTCAATTACAACTTTGTAGCATGCAAAGGTCCCACCAAAATCACCAGAATAAAGAAAAAAAAATCAGTCTTTCCTCACAGGGCAACTGTCCCAGACACCTGGTGGTCCTCTGCTCAACTCATTCCACCTTATTAATGAGCTTCACACGTTGCTCACAACTAACCCCACTCTCAAGCTGCCCCTACCGCCCCCAGAGCGAGGCAACCCTTCCCTCCGCCTGGAGGAGGCTTCTCACACCACCCCGAACAACGGCCGCGCAGCCGCCATGCACAGGAGCCCTCCTTACCTCACCGCAAGCCCCCCTGCCGCGCGAGTAACGGTCACGCAGCAACCGTCGTCCACCCCAGGTGGGTAACGGTCACCGGGCTCGTGCGAGTAACGGTCATAAACAGTCATAACAGTCATAAACGGTCATGAATCCCCCGGCTCGTGCAACCAATAGCAGCTCAGCTCGCACGCGCCGTTCCCTTCCTGCTCCGAAGGGTGGGGGCGCCACGAGGCGCGTCTGCAAACGGGGGCGTTTTGTCCCCGTCGACTTTGAAGCCCTGGCTGGTACTTTTCAGGACACTTTTGAAACTCCTCGAACTTTTCATAGTAATAAAACTGCAAGTTTTAACTTCATAGATTTGATGGTTCTTACTCAGCAGTATGAGCAGCATGAGACACAAATCATGGATATCGTGTCCATACGGACAGTGAAAATCCATCCCTGCCAGTGGTAGTTCCGTTGGCACATCAGGAGCTGAGGGGTAAAACAAAGGCCCTTAATGAGCTACAGATAGAGAATTTGTTCATGTTTCTTTTCCACCCCTAGAAGCACAAGGCAGAGACGCCTTGTGCCAATTTTTCCAATTAATTTATCTTTTAACAATTAATTGACCCAGTTACTTTACATTTCTGTCACTCAGATACGGTGGGTTGATATGAGACTGGACAATTTAAGTTAGTGGTCTTGGACTGTTAGATTTTGTGAGGAGCGATAAATTGGAAGAAGCCAAAGAAGACATTTGCGCAGACTGCAACAAACAGGAGGGGGAAGCACCCTGCCCGCTCAAGGGGTTAGCGACTCGCGGAGGGCGACGCGGGGCCATCTGCTCCTGAGGCTCTGCCCTACACAGAGGTGGCAGGGCAGGGGGCACGTGCGGCCCCTCACATTAATGCCCTCACGTTAATGCCCTTGCCATGAAGATGTGAGAGGCTGGGCTGCGGCAGCTGATTCATGCTCCCCATCGGAGTTTGCTGCAGTGGCTAAAGAGCCTCCTCCCCCACATCTCTTCAGCCAGTGCAGCCACATCTGACAGGGGGAATGAATCAGAGTCCTGAGGGGGATAGATTAGGAAAAAAAAGAAGATGTGAGACAGGAAATAGGGAAGAAGAAGAAAGAGAATAAAGAAGTGAGGGCAGGAAAGGAAAGAGCATTAGTGGACGGAAGGAGAGGTTGTTAAAGTGCCAAGAGGAAACAAAAAAGGGATAGGAATTTCTTAGGGTATTTCTCAAAAACCTAAGCACAGAGGAGCTGGGGGGCCAAGGGTCCTCACAAATATTAGCACTTCAAAGTTATTGGTTACCATTAAGCTTAACCTCAACAAAACCAGTTAACAAGCTGTATGAATCAATTCCAGTTATGGAATTGTATAAAATACAACCTGCAAGCTAACCTAAGACGCATCACTCTGAGACCTAAGCTTCAAGCACTAAGTCGAAGCGGGCTACGCTCATAAAGAGTTAACAAAGCATGGAAAGGATCAATGGGGGCAAGTAAAAACGTCAAAATGAGGCACACGAGAAATCAACACCTTGAAGTACAATGTAACAAGCGATAGTTTGGTAGGAGGAAAAGCTAAATATCCCTTCTCACTTGAATTAATAAATGATAAATTAGCAGTAGACAGGAATCTTAGAATGACTCAGAAAGCACATAGGGACCAACAAGGGTGAAGGAATCCCGCTTCAGACTCTACTCACTGAATGTACCTGAAGACATAAAGACTTACTGAGAAACAGAGACCTTCGTTATAAATGCTACCAGGCACTTGCAGCTTGTCAGTTTAGTCACACAGAAACCGTCACATCTGGATTAAGTGCTCCTCAGGGAATGTGTGTTTTTTTTCTTTCATTCTATTTATCTCTGTATATATGTGGTATCCAAGTTTAACTTGGCTTTTGTTAGGAGTTATATCAAGGAGGCAGCCTGAACCCTCAGCCATTCCATTCTTTTCCAATGACCATCCCAAGAGACTGTGTCTTACAGGTTTGCAAGGCAACCCGCTCCCCACGCATGCGTGTGGCTCTGTGTTTCTGCATGCAGCACGCTGTCCTCGAGAGCCAGCACAGGAGCTTACAAGGATACACATCTCTGGATGACCACTGGCAGCCAGGAAAGCCCCAGGCATGTGGCAAGACAATGCGCCTGTATTCCAGAGGGCTCCCGGGAGATGTAACAGTGGTAAAAATTGAACAATGTGGTGAGTAGAGAGACTTGTGCAGTGCGCTACAGGAGAACGTACAAAAATTAAAAAAATTAGAAAAATAAAACTCTGCTTAGTCAGAGGTTTTGATGGTGCCATGAAAGATGCCAGAACACTTAAGAGTGTTGCATATTCAGAAGGCACCTTTGGGGACACAGGCTATTCTAGAAGTCAGCCTCAAATGGAAATAGTAAGAAATAAAACTGCGCTTTCTGCATCGCACCAGGCTAAGCTGAAAATAAAGGCCAGAAACATGAAAACTGGAGGCAGCTAAAAAGNAAGACAATGAGCCTGTATTCCAGAGGGCTCGGGGGAGATGTAACAGTGGTGAAAATTGAACAATGTGGTGAGTAGAGGAGAGACTTGTGCAATGTGCTACAGGAGAATGTACAAAAATTTAAAAAATTAAAAAAATTTTAAAAATAAAACTCTCCTTAGTCAGAGGTTTTGATGGTGCCATGAAAGATGCCAGAAAACCTAAGAGTGTTGCATATTCAGAAGGCACCTTTGGGGACACAGGCTATTCTAGAAGTCAGCCTCAAATGGAAATAGTAAGAAGAAATAAAACTGCGCTTTCTGCATAGCACCAGGCTAAGCTGAAAATAAAGGCCAGAAACATGAAAACTGGAGGCAGCTAAAAAGGCTGATGATGAAGCAGCCAAATAGGCATCACAAGAATCAGAGCACAGGAAGTGAATTGACCTGACAGCCAAAAGAGCATGAGAGCAAAGTGACTTAGAGGAAAGGAGGAGGAGAAGCAAAGCAGGAACAGTTTTCCAACTTGTACGACCTGTGTTCACACCACAAAGAAGGATCTGTGCCAAAAATTATCCTCATTCACCCAGATTATCTGTGCAGCATCCACAGAGCAGCAGAAACCTAACAGGTATCTGTTTTATTCTTCTAGCTGGAAGAAGAAACCCTGTCCACTTTCCACAATACAGACCCTAGACACACATAGTGATGCCCAGAATCAGCAAGAACCAACAAGTGTTTCATAGCGTGGCTGGTTTAGCTGGACCCAGACAGATTCTCTGATACATTCCTCAGCTTTTCTGACAAGGATAATATGCTATTAAAGCAGCCATATTGCTTGTACTCAGAAAGTGCAGGTCTCCTGACTCTGAGCAGCAGGAAAGCAACCAAATTGCTTCCAGGTGACCCAGATGTCACTTTGCTTAAGCTAACTTGCCAGCCTCATGCTTTTATGTCTCTGAATCTATTATAAAGTTAAGCTGCGATCTGGATAAATCACAAGAGTCAGCTGTAGTTAAGAACTGAATGCTCACCTATACTCCTGCCCCCTCCTCCATTCATGCTAAGAGTATGAAAGACCAAAAGAAGTGGCTACTCTCTTTCTTCTGTTAGTTGCTGAATGACATAATACAGTCTAGTTTCCGTTCCAGAAAGTCCTGAGAGTACATTTATATACACCAAGCAGTGACACTTTTGTTCAGGGGAGTCTTACATTCAGATAGTTCAGGAGCATGGCTGAAGAAAAACACAATTCCTCCTCAGTAAGCATTAGCCCATGTCCACTTCTTCCCTTCCTAAAATTTACAGCCACTTCTATCCACCTTTCATCTGCTCAGGAAAAAAATGAAGGAAAGGCAGCCTTTTCTTGTGTTCTTCACTTAAACAAAACCAGGCTTTCACATTCAAAGAGATTCATACCCTACTACTAAGATAATAGTTGGGTTCTGAGTCCAGAAGTCCCCCTACTGTGTGCTTAGCATTCATGGGTGGTCAAGTTTGTAACTGAGCTACCTCACCCTGGTGCAGCAAGAATGCAGGAATTTATTTTATGTCATTGGCATTCTGCATCGACTTTTGGTGCACTGCATCACAATGTACTTTGCAAACTATTTAATCACAATATACTGTACCTACAGCACCGTCCACCACAGTCAGTGAATACGGGAGGAAGGATGGATTAAAGATGAGAGAAAAAAGAGCAGGGGGTGGTTTGGTCTCAGAAGTTTATTTTCACATGATTAAAAAATAGTTAAGTATTCTGATCATTCTTCTCCTCCAACTCATGTCAAAGTCTTCTCATGCTATAGCCCTTCTCAGGATCTCAGCTTGTTTTGTCATGACTTTCTGAAGATAACCTTTGCTCTTTTAGTTCCCAAGTACCCAGGATATAAAATACCTTCCTCTCTACAACACTCTTGCTTTCTCTTGACTACTTATGCTTCATAACTGCCCTCTCTTAATTTCAAACAGCTCCAGTGCCAACTAGCTTCTTCACTTTTAGGTTATATCATTGCAACTTCTTCCGAATATGTGGTGAGTTTGCCCTTGCCCATCAAATATATATATTTTTTCTTTTTACCTTCCATGTTGTGCAGAAGTCAGTACAAGTCAGACTGAACTTTTGTAATACCCTAATCATTTCCCATTCTCTCTAATAATGTCACTCACTTCAGTCCTCTCTGTTCTTGTTTGCTCTGTGGCTAGCCTTGCCCTGCTACACAAAGATGTGTTCTCTCCTCATATAAACCTTAACTCTTCCTGAAAAACACTAAATTAAGGGATTAGAAGCATTCATATTGGCTCCTTATGCACCTATTTTTTTCAGTCTGTAAACTAAAGTGCAGCTCTCTGGACCAGGTACAGCTTTCCCATCCGTGCCTCGCACCCAGCCAAGGACACTGTCAGCACTTGACAAATAATTGTTGCCTCCCCAGAACCGTCTTCCCATCCACTAGCCGATCACTGAGAGCTGCCCAGCCCCAGGAATTCAGGCCATCAGGTTGACCAGCCAAGTCAAAAGCTCATTTTGAGAAGAGCTCATCTCTGTCAGTTGCATCTGGAATCAGAAGCAAAGACAAGGACAGAAGAGAGAGGAAAAAAATAAAAAAAAGAGGAAAAGAAGTGCAACCAGCCTAAAACCTTCATTCTTTGCACTCCTTATCCTGGCATGTAAGAAGACTAATAGCTGGCCTCTTCTCCACGCCATGGGTGTGGACTCTCATATTACTAGAGGTGAAGCAATATGTAACCCTCATTAAAAACCCTCATTAAACATTTGATCTGTTATTTACTTAGTGAATACTAGTAAATATTAGTAAAGGTACTTCAGCTTTTCTCCTTTTTTCTATGTGAATGTTTGTCATTCTGTAGTGACAAACATAACAGCACATAAATGGTTAATCAGGTATATAAAAACTTGTAAAAGCCAAAATTAGGAGTGTAAAAAGCCAAGTATGATTTGTACACACGAGATGTACGAACAAAGTCCAGCATTGCTAATTATGTGGTAAAAGTACACATTTACACATGGTATTTATATACTTGTCCTCTTGTAGAGCAGGGCAGAGCTGTCTTCATAATATAGAAGAGCAAGGTGCTATGTTCTTTGTTCTCAATGCTGATTTACCCCTATAAAAAAGAAATGCATATTCTCAACTTTCAAGATTAAATGGTTTGCCTTTGAGCTTGGACTGGAGCTTGAACAAGAGGAAAATAAACACTTCTATTGTTCTAAAATTGTTTCACTTGTGTACAGATATCAGAAACATAAAAAAATCACAATCTGAAAACAAACCTCCTTCTGTAAATCCATGCTCAGAAAACTGAGTACAGCAGCTCTTCCTCCACTCTGACTAAGGTTGTTGCAGCTTCCTGGTGCTCCTGCTGTGATTAATAGTCCCTACTGCAGTCTTTCAAAAGACTGTCCTGCTCCAGAGAGGAGTAGATTGATGGTTCAGGTAGAATATTTCAAACATCAAGACTTTTCAATGTACTGGCACATCTTATTCCCCTTAATATGGTTAGATTTCAGAGCACAACACTTCTGAAGCTGCCTTACTCTCCTGCTGGATCTGACAGATAAAAAAGGGCAGACCGTCCTAGTGCAAAGGCAGCCGGCCCAGCAGAGAGCTGCAGAGGAAAGCAGAGCTGGGAAAGCGCATGGAGGAGCAGACACAGAGAAAGCACATTCATGAGGAGGCTGTTTCTTTTAAAACAATGTATTATGTGATAGAAAGGTATACTGCTTCCTTTGAATCAATGGTCGGCATCCAATCGCTGTACAGAGCTCCTGTCTTTTCAGTCCTATCACAAAATATTTTAGGAAACATTAGAGAAAGCTGACTGTATTTCAGCAGCATGTGTAGTTCCTGTTGTGAGAAGACTTTGCATGTCAGGGGCTGTTCCATAACCTGGTGTTTGGCCACACTGTGGCCAGTTCCTACAGATGTAAAAAGCACATGTGCTGCTGCCTTCTTGCTTCCTTTTCTGCTTGACTTGCATGTAGTTTGTATTGGTGCACACCAATATTTTTGCTCACTCAGTGAATTTTCCATCATTCTCACTGTTAGCAGTTTATATCCTCCCAAAATCACCAAAAACATTGTTTTTCCAGAAAGGAAAATGAATCCACAGCACCTGAATTCAGCAGCACCTTGGTTTAATTATTATTAGGTAATACTGAAGTATGAAGGTATTTGTAAGGATAATTTTATAGAGTTCAAAAAAAAAAATAAAGAAGCTTGCCTACTGGAAGCATCCCAAGAGAACATCGCATGATGTCTACAGGCTGCTGGGTGCTCAGTACGGAATACATATGAGGCTCTCACAAGTGCTTATGGTTTACAGAATAAGGAGCAGTCAAGTAAACCATTAAATCTTCCTTTTCATCTTGTTTACCCTGAAGAGAAATTCCAATATAGAGCTGCATTCTGTTCATTTCACATGCTAATAAACAAGGAGCTGATGCATTGACCCTGTAAGTTTGGAGAAAGGAGTATGCATTATTTCAAATTCAACGAAGCTTGAGAAGCTTCGTTTGGTGGAGATTGCTCCATACCACCGTATGTGGCTTAATTTTCCAAAAAGTAACAAACAGGCAGTGAAAAGTGTTTGTGTTCAGATATACTTGGCTCAGCAGGCTGTGGTTTAGCCCCATAGGTAAGCTCAGATTCGACGTGGGTTAAAAAAAATAGTCCTTGGCAATTGGTCATAGTAACTGAAATCTTACTTTCAGAGGACTGGCTAAGAGGGTCCAGATACAATTCTTCCACAGTCATTGCAGCTGGAACAGACTCGCTCTGTCAGTGCCCAACTCCATCAATCCAACGTGTCTGATGTGTCTGAGTTTCCCTAAGAAAACAAAGTAAGGGAGCCCTGAGACACACAGACATAACATAAATAAAAAAACACATTCACATTTCCAACTGTCCACACATTCTCAAGAAAGTTGCACCTATGTTATATTACTCAGCATGTGGTTTCAATCGTGACAACAATGCACATTTGTTCGACTACACGCTGGCTGCTAACTGCACTACTGGCTGTTTAAATACGGCGTGGCCTTCGCCTGCCTTTCAGGGGTCAAGTGTCTGGCACGGGCCTGCAACGTTATGGTCGGTATAATCTTATAGATCACCCAAGCAACAGATCCACGGTCTTTGATGTCATGAAGGCTTACGTATCTGCAACATGCACACGCTGTGTATTTTTTATAAGGTGGGAGGTCAAAGAAAGAGGGCACTAGGAAGAAAACAGGAAAAAAAAGAGAAAAAAGAAAAGTTAACATCTCTCTCTGTCTTTCCAGCACTTTTCATTCTCCTTGCATTAGATTTTCTAAAAATAACTGCTTTTTGCTACTCCCCTAAAATTGAAATTAGGTACTTTTTGACTCATTTTTACTGCTGTTCTATTCATGATAGTTGTCTTTCCCTACAGAACTGGCTGCAGTCACTAAGGGATAATTCAGAAATATCATCACATTTTCGATAAAGCAATAATGTTGATGGTTGCCACCTTTTCAGCTTTGTGGATATAGGATATTACCAGCATTTTCACTAATAGCTGCTGGATATTTACAGGGAGAAACAGAGAGTAGAAGTTAAACCTTTATAAGGTGCAAAATGTAGATAAAAACGGTGGATAGTATCTCAAAATTGCTGGGAAAAGAATTTGAAATGCATTTTCTGGATGTGCTTTACTCATAGAGCAACCCATTACAGAAAAGCTTTCTTGAAGCATTTCTTCAGTCATAGTCTTGTAAATATCCATTTCACTTACATATCAGTTTATGGAACTTGTGTTTTGAATGAAAACTTGGTGTTACACATTTGTCTTTGAAAGTCTCCTCTGTCCTCACATTTTGGAAAGGGGTCATGAAATTAAACAATGGTATGACCAACATATGTGCGAGTTTAATTAAAAGTAGCAATATAATGCCTACTTAGAAAGGGACCACGTAAAATTGTGCCATGTACATCCAGTTTGACATTTCTTAATTAAATTCTGAAAGTTATAACCCTAATAACACTGTCTTCTTGAAGGGGATGGAAGTGGAGCTTTTAACTAACTGTAATGTGTGAGCTATTAGTTCAGGACATTTGCTTTTTTCTTTTTTTTTTTTTTTCGAAAACAACCTTTTTATCTTTTTGAGATTGATGCATTACAAAATCAGCAGCATGCAAAAAGTTTGCATGCATGATTAGAAAAGAATGAGACCATTAAAAGTTGCACAAAAAGTAAAAAAAAAAAAAAGAAAACAAAAGCTCTTTAAAGATTTTGTCCTTTCCATTCTAAAATACTCCATCCCACAGGTTTTCAGGTATCTTACATCTGCTGCAACAGAGCAGCATCTTACAACCCCATTCCTGGCTTTTCTGGTGCCACTTAAGTCACAGCACAGAGGTAGTCACACACGTGACGATGGGGAGTCTCTGCTTATATGTAAACATAAGCGCCAAATCCTCCAGAAGAGAGGGATAGGCTTAAAGGTTTATTCATCTGAAGAATATTCTCATGTTCTCTCAGTAACAAAAATTGTTTTATTTTTATTTCAGAGCCTTGCATGCAAAACTTGAATAGACTGTGAGCTCCTAATTTACTATCACTTCCGTTCTCTTGACATGAAAGAGTATAAACTTGAATTAGGATGAAGTATAAACTATACCAATATGTGAGATAGAAAAAATATTAGGCTTCACTTATTGTTAGGCTTTTTAGAGCAATCCCCTAGTTTTACTGCTCCTACTCTTCTATCCCCACTCATTTTCTAGAAAGAACCTCTTCCCTTTTTGAAAGTTTACAAATCTCCCAGGGAGATGGAGAGATTAGAAAAAAAAATCAAAAATAAGGATAAAAATGAAAGTTCATTTACTAATGCAAACACGCCCTAGTCGATGTTCTGTATTACAGATAAGCCCTTTGAGAGTAGGACACCTGGTTGCTGCATATGGTGGTTTTGGTCATCTTCCCAGTGCCCAGAGCAGGGCACTCTCACTGTTCTTGTCCTGAAAGAAGTGATTGCTGGGGAGTTCATAGCCACCAGAATGAAAAACTAATGAGTAGCTAGTAGAAGAACCTACCTCCTTATGTTACTCCTTTTGCTTTAAAAGATGAAAAGAGGAGTTATAAATTAACAGGTCTTGGCATGTCCAGCATTTATTTCAAGCAAACAGAGTTTTAAATAGCTGAGGGTCCTCTCTCTCTTTTTTTTTTCTCTCTCTTTCTAGACAGCACATCATGCACTACAGCCAGGCACAGCTTTATCTGAGTTTAAACAGGAGTTGTGGCACACTCGGCACTTCTGAAAGTCAGCCATATTTTTAAGTGCCCAAGAGAAAGATTCTGAAGCTGCCGTTGGGGCCAGTATGTTTTTAGATCTTAGCACCAATATCCATATAGGCAAACAAAAGAGAAAGAATGGAAATTCTTCTTCCAGAGGAACATTATTGCTTTTGAAGTTTGAAGGGAAACGGATGGCTCAGACACCTAAGGATGTGGTTCTGCATTACAAATCCTTCCTGTGGTCAAGCCATTTCAAGGTACTTCCACTTTCAGATATGCCAAGACACTCAGGTTACTGTTTCCATAGTTGTGGCAATTCAAATGGATTTATGACCAGCTCAGCTGCCAGGTAATCTGCTTTTGTCTTCATTCTTCATAAAAAGCTTTTTCTGTCCTTTAAACCAGATTAATGCAAAGATGAGGAGTATGGCTGTGGATTCATAATTAGCTTAACCCAAAATGAGTGTGCTGTGTTCCCAGTGGATAATTTTCCCCTGCTTCTCCTATCATATTCCCACATGTCCACTCCTACCCTTGCATTTTCACTAGCATCAGCAACCCCGCAGGAAAGGTTCACGGGCGACAAGGAGCAGTTTTCAGTCAGCAAGTGACTCGTGGCAGTCACTGGGATGGACACAGGGCTTGGGAGGCAGCAGGCAGGCAGAGGAAAGCAAAGGCCATGGAAACAGTGAAAATACTCCTTCAGGCAGCAGGACAACTTCAGATGGGTTTAGACTGACTTTAAATCTTTAAAGGATTGAAGTCAATTTGGCAAAACTGAGGGGGCAGCTACTACCAGCAGGAGACAGAGAGACAGGCAGGAACTCTGAAACCAGCTCAATGAATTTTTCATGTGGAATCACAGCTTACTTGAGGAAGCCCCATATATGGGTGACATTTCCCAGCAAATAAGCCAGGTCAGTGCCAAAGGTTCACACTATTGAACCTTTGAGACGCCATCATCCAAGAGGAGAGCCTCCTTAATACCTCGAGAAACATTCATGAGAAGCTGAGAAGAGTCATGAAGTGACTCAAGAGTGACTCAAAGTGACAAAATGCCTAGGATGTGTCTTTATGTCATGCAAATACTACAGTCCTGTAAGCATGTAATGAGATTGAAGAAAGGCCTCTGAAGACATAGAAGGAGGGAGAAGTACAGAGGAAAACTGGCAGAATAGCAAGAATCAGAACCTCAAATTCTCCAGGCACTCCAGGAGCCAAAACGAGACTCCTGCTATGTCAGGGTAACATAAACAGTTTTACATGTTGGCAGACTTGGCTCATAGAGCCTGCAAAGCTGACATTTGTCTCCTTACTGCGAGGATTTAGATCTTCTCCTCTCTCTCATACAAAAAAAAACTCAGCCATGTGAGAAAATCAAATATTGTGATATATCTATTTACTTATTATTATATCTATATGCCTGTGTGTGTATGTGTGTGTGTATAATTCTTTCTAGGTGCATATCAGCACCATCACCCCCAAAAAATTACATATTCTGTAGCAAAGTTGACTCAAAACAACAAGGCAGTGTCCTATTCCTTCAGCAGTGTGATGACACAGAAAATAACTTCAGGTTAACCTTGATATTTTTTCCATACTATTCCCAAAAGACAAAAAGATGAATTTTTATCCTCTTTCAGCCTCAACAATAAGTCAGCACTTATATTCAGCCATGTCCACCCCAACCAAAATCCAAGATGACTGTAAGGAATGAATAGGCCTCTAGAGCCAAACTTGTTTCCAGACTATTGGTGCTTATTATACTTTTTTGTATACATACAGTGTATAGCTGAGCATCTCCTCAAAGAATTGGCCAGCTTGAACGGGGTTTTATATTCACGCTGACTAATAACTCTTATTTTTCATGGTCTGGCAGGTACAGAGGATTGCATAGTTTTGTTCATTATCTTTTCACTTCCTCAGGAGTAAATTAGGAGCAATCATTCTCACCAAATAGAAGGTGCAGGAAAAGTAAATCCCTCTGCTTTTACCAAAATTAATGAAATAAGAGAATGACTACAATAGGGTATTTCATTTGTTAAATACTATTTAGGCACAACACCTGTAACCTTCCAGTGAGACTCTCTTCAGAGGAATGGCTCAAAGCAAAGCAACTGCCTTCCTGCTACGAAATCCCCATGACCCGGCTGGCCGGCCGGATGATCCGTTTTCCTTGGTCAGGTGCCAGGTGACCAGTTTCAGTTTGCACCATATGCTTTCAGTTTGCATGTGTCACACTGATCTTTTAATTTCTCCGTTCAGTGAAGAACACGACAGATTATAAATGCATTGATTCAAGCCAAACTGCATTTCTCTAAACTTCAAATTTATTACAATTTTGCTTTTAAAGAATAGCACTGCTATAGATACAAGTGATACTTCACCAGCTCATTTAAAACTGTACCTGCTTTAACAATTTCCCAGTGCAGCACACATTGCCATCTTTTAGTCTGGACTTTTCTCGCACACACTCTCTGCTGGTGAAAAACCTTTTGTGGCTGCACAGAGCATGATGTGTTTGTTCAGTGCCCTCAGCTGAGGGTGCAGCATTCTTCATTTATTTTAACACAATATCTTGCTTTCACAGGTAATAAAGACCAATCCTCTCACTGTTAAGGTCTCTGCTATTGAATTTCAATGGCATTTACAAGGTCAATGTTAATTTAAAAATGGCAAGGCAGATAAACAGTCTGCCTTCTTGGTGCAGCTGGAAGAATCACTGCTTCCATTTCCTTTAGTAAGGTAAGAAGAATACCTTCTCAAAAAGATTTGAGTACCTATCAAAATGCTTTTGTTAACACACTCAAGGCAATGTTCTACAATAATTTTCCCACTCTTGGCTCTGTGACTCTCTAAATTAGATCGAGCCTTCCCAATACTTTAATCAAGTGCCTTAGCTACCTGCACTTTGACTGTGGACCAGAACTATCCCCATACACCATCTCTGCTGTGACATCCTGGGCTTTATTCTGTAATCTGAATTAGCTCATAAATTTAAGGTTAATGGACCTACTGAGCATAGAAAACACATAAACATTACATTTTTCACTCATGATCATTTGAAGTGTGATTGATTTTCATCTTGAAAAACTAGAAGACAACCGGTTCCTTTTATCTTCTGGCGAAAATAATTTAACTAGCTTTGTTAAGCTTAAAGCCTATCTGAGATATTAGGTAATTACAGAATTTCTGAGCATCCTTCCTCTCACAGGAAGTGATGGCAATTAATCTACATGAGCAAAAGTATTTCATTTGCATAGAACTTGGGCAATAACCCAGGGGCCTGGAACTTCTGCCCTATGAGGAGAGGCTGAGGGAGCTGGGCCTGTTCAGCCTGGAGAAGAGAAGGCTGAGAGGGGACCTGATCAGTGTGTACAAGTACCTCAAGGGAGGCAGTGAGGAGGATGGGGCTGGCCTCTTTTCACTGGTGGCCGCTGACAGAACTAGAGGAAATGGCCACAAACTTAAACACCAAAAGTTCCACGGGAACTTGAGGAAAAATCTCCTGACAGTGAGGGTGACAGAGCACTGGCACAGGCTGCCCAGAGAGGTTGTGGAGTCTCCTTCTCTGGAGATCTTCAAGACCCGCTTGGATGCAGTCCTGTGCCACGTGCTCTAGGTGGCCCTGCGTGTGCAGGGGGGTTGGACTAGATGCCTCTAGAGGTCCCTTCCAACCTTAGGCATTCTGTGATTCTATGAATAAAAGCTCACTTACATCCATGTGCTATTCCGGAAAGGACACCTGATCTGTTTAGGTTCTAAGTTCTAAGGACTCATCTCAGATGAGAGCTGAAACAACTCCACTAAGAGCTTAATCAGAATGAGCATCCTCGATATACCTATATTTCTAATAATGCAGTACTTCATGCTAAACATTATGCTATTGTAACTTGAACACATCTGTATCTGTAATTAGAAAATATTCTTAAGTCTATATTTTATAACTGACAGTAATCATTTTACAATATTTGGGGTTTTTTATCCCATATTTATCTCTATACAAATGGTAGTTTCAACTACTAGAATTGTTTAAAACAGTGGTTTTGTTGATATTCATAAGGAAATAAAAGCAAACTTCTCACACATGCAATTCTTGCAATAAGTGAGGAATATGTTTTGCATTTATCAGACTAGCTGCTAGAATACTTTAAGTTACCTCCCTGTTGTATTCTGTTGTGCATATAGCTTATAGAAACTCTATCTCAAATGTATTTTCAGAAGTTAAATTTGCTTTCAGTCTAAAACTATAAGCCATCAACAGAACAATGCAATACTGAATTTTGACATTAAACTGCTGTCCTGGTATATTATTTTCAATGATGTGCATTTTTTTAAACTTTCAGGTTCGTTATCTGATTTCCCAAATCAAGGTTGTGTTTTCTAGACTAGGGGAGAGTGATCGTGTGGAAATTCCTGAATGGTAACTCCCCTCCCTTGATCTCCATGCCTCTCAAAAAGTTCAAGTCATAAACGAGCTGTTATCAATTAGCCTCTCAGACAAATATCTAACACTTTGCACTGCCTTACTACCAGCATGAACAGGAGACTTTAAGAAGACTTCTGTCAAGTAGATCTGAAAGGATTTCAAACTTTACTGCTTTATAATTTTTCAGGCATATAGTATAAGGGAGAAATTTGGCAGTCAGAGTTGCAATTCCTAAATTTGGCGTTTATGTGTGTCACTTATAAGCACTTGCACATGAAGCTATCTGTTCTGAATAAGTGAAAACCGAGCAAGCCTTTTTATGTCCACAGATAGAAAATGTGCAAACGTGTGCATAGACTTCTGCCGCCAGACGTCTAGATGCAGAGACTTCTACCGGTCTTTGGAGAGAGGCAGAGGATTACGTACTGCTCAGAAAGAACATAGCAGCACCCAAGCAGTTTTTAGCAGTTTTTAGCACATTACGCAGTCCTAAGGAAGAGAGAAGCAGTTGGTCTTTGAAAATATATGGGAAATATAAGTCTGACAAAACCCTTACTAGTAAAATCTTTTTTTCTATTAGCAAAAGTTACGGGTGGTCTTGCAAAAAATAAAAAAAAATAAAAAAAAAGCCTTGGCTGCTGCTCGCTCACTGGCGAATGCAAACCCAAATATCTGGCACCAGGTGTGAAAGTAGTGAGGCACCTCAAGCTCAGAGTCATTAGAGTTCTGCAAGATTTCCAACTCAAGTAAGATTTCCACACTCGCACCTCCTCCGTCAGTCCCCATCACGCTGGCTGAGATTATCTTGGCAGCGGGGGTAATTATTCATGGGTTACAATAAGCGTTGCAGACGGATCTGGATCGGGGCAGGGCGCAGGCAGAGACTCGGCCTCGGGAACTCCCACTGTGTCTGCCCAACATCCCCCTCTGCCTTCTGCGGGCGAGAAGCTGCAGGGGTGGCCCCCGAGGGAGAAGAAAAATAAAAGAAAGCAGTTCCTGTCTCTCCTCTTTAAACCTACCGCCACGTGACATATCACCAACTTGAAATCTCCTAGATACTCAGTGAGATAAACTCATGCTAATGCCCCATTTCATAGCAATGCTCCTTTATCAAATACTGGTCTGTCTTGAGAGAGGATCCAAACCACAAATCTGAGTGGCCTCTCACCAGTCCCTCCGAGAAGACACCAGGTTGGTCTGTGACTGCCCTGTCAGTACCAATGCATCTGCTTGTCCAGCAAGGCTTCTTCATTCCTATTCCTCCTTCCAGCCAGCATCCTGACAGCCCTTTTCCTCTGTCCCTGTCCCTCCTGTCAATAACACATTGTTGGGAACTGCTTGCCTCGCCATTCGCCATTAGGATTCTGGGATGAAGTATCAAATGACAAGCTTTCATCTGGATATAATTTATTCATTATATCACTACTTGATATTAAAGAAAATGTGAACCAGTGTGAAAGTATGAACGGAAAACACATTTTGGCTATTGAATAACCTGGAAATTATTAAAGTTAAAAGCTCTTGGGTCAGACAGAGCAGCATCATGCCATTAGAATAATATGTTAATGTTTCGGTCATGCAACCTCTGTGAGTCTTTTGAACCACCTGTGGAAATAAGTTTTGCCCTATTACAATGCTAACAAATATACGGAACCTAGTGAGTTTAATTGCTTGAGTTATTCACGTGACAGTTTCATGAACTAATAAAACTCATCCTGGTATAAATGTAATAAGGACATCAAGTCTTTTTTTTCAGCAACTTTTTTTTTTTTTTTTTTGCCTTCTCTATTTTTCTGTTCCTCAATTGCATTTTGATAATCAGAACTCCTGAGGTCACTGCTTTCGGATGGAAATTTTAAGGACAGGCCACCTACTGTACAGTAGAGGATCTATCTTTAAAAAAAGGGAAGATCCTCCAGAATTCATGTCCCTCTTTCCAGTAGATCTACATCAAAGAGCCCCACTCCCTCTCTCAGGGGCACCATTTCGCTCTGTTTCCCTCTGCCTTTGTAAGGTCCGAGCTGTACTCCCCAGCATCGTTGTCACCTCAGATTCACCTACTCCCTCTTCACTTTTACTGCCTCCTCTCAGTGTTTTGCCATTGATAGCAGAGTCTGGCAAACCATTTGCCCTCGCTAGCTTTAACATCTCTGCTTTTATATTCATAATCATGTCATAAAACTGAAAGAAGGGAAAATTTTATGAGGTCTAAAGAAGGGCTTGAGTGGTGAACTCTGCAGGCTAAGCAAAAATTTTCCCATCTCAGGAGGTGTCAGGGATAGTGGGGGCAATAGTGTTAAAATGTCTTCCTTTTCTAAAGGGATGACATCTTCCACTGCTTTCTTTTGAGGAAGTGATGGGATCTCATTGAGGGATCTTCACAAAGTACAAACAAACAAACATTTGCTTCATCCTCATAGGATCAACTCTGCAGCTACATGAGTCTTTGCATGTTAAAGTAGAGGAGTACCAGATCTGTGAAGTTTAAAAATCTATCCAACCTTTTCATTCGGTTTACCAAAGTAAAACGGCATCTTCCTGTTCACTCTCCCAATCCTAGGTTTTTGCAGACTTTTGCAACATCGAAGTCATTCAGCAACAGCCTACCCTGATTTTGGTCCAAAGCAAAAACTCAGACTCCCAAGGATGTTGTCTCACAAGCCTTTTTGTGGTGGCTCAGGATGTGACCAGCTCCAGCCACCTGGCCCAGCCGCTTGGCAGGCAGCCCTCCTACAGAAGAGTTAGGGCAGGGGGAAGCCCATTCCTCACTTCTGTTAGTTCACAGCCAAAACGTTGGCTTATGGTGCTCACTGTACATTCGTTTCACATTAGCTCTCACCTGGCTGTGAGATGGAGCAGCCAACTGCTCTGGCTCGGTGCACGTGGGTCCCCATCAGCAGGCCAGGGGGGCAGTCAGCTGGAGTCTGCATCCTAGAGCACTGCAGCTACAGCTACCAGAGATTTCCTCTCGGAACCCTTCCAAAATAAACAAAAATTGGCAACATGGTAATGCCAATAAAAAAAAAAAAAAAAGAAATGCAAAATAAAGCAAGCACTTGATGAGTGATCAGGGTACCTTCCCCAGCAGTAAATTAGCAAATATAAGATACAAATAAGAAGTAGGAAAACTAAGAGGAAAACATAAAGGACAAACACTTTTGTTATGTAAGATGATCATTAATATATGGGAAACTGGCCTGAATTACAAAAAGAAAAAAAAAATGTGCTTATTAGCATGGTATCAGCAGTGGATAAAAAGGTGTAGAGCACACTGCTAGACTGCTAAGGCTGCAGCTAGGACCAAGAAAGCAACTGCAAGAAGGACAGTGTTCTTCAGCCAAAGAAGTCAATTCAGATAAAAGATGACGGAATTTTACAGTTGTCATTCTGGAAATACGTATTCTAGGTTCTCTTCACAGGCTTTTGGCTTCAAAGAGAAAGAAGTAAAAGTAAATATAATTTACAGCAGAAAATCTAAAATTCTTTCACAGGTACTATCTGTATCACAACTAATTATGAGTCCTACTTCACTAAAAAAAAGATTCCTGGAGCTTTTCCGCAGTGCTTAACGAGATGCCCAGCAGAACTGGTGACCTTCTATAGCCACACTGCACTCTGAGAGAGACCCCGGCAATAGTGACTAGCACTCGCATGCAACTGCCAGAACTATTTTGAAAACTGCAAAACCGATGGGCAAGGGACACAGCAGCGCGCACATACACACACACATCAGCTGGTCAAGGCTGTGAACTTACCTAGAGACTGGAGGCAGTGAGGCAGGAACATAGTTCACAACGACAAGCGGAAGATACAACAACTTCCAAAAGAAACAACTGGGACAACCTTGGCGGAGACCTTACGCTAACAAGAAGGTGACCGGCACTTTTAGAACGGGACAGCTTTCACCTCCTTCAATTTGCCTTTCAGAGAACAACTGCAGGAAGAAATCATACCAGCAGGGACAACAACGCTAGAGCTCTTAACTCAGCCGTTTTCCAGTCCCAGAGGAATCATCTCTGTCTCCTGCTTATGTCTACCCAATAGAAACTGTATCAAATCAAATCAGACTAATATTATAAATTGTGACAAAATAAAATGGCACAAGAGAGATGTATATACTTACACACAGGCATATTTATGCATATATATGCATATAAAGATACTACACCTTGCTATTTTTTTCTCCCTGATGAGGAAAGCAGGCTATCCATATAGCCAGCTCGGGAATAACATCTTTTTGAGAATGCTGTAAAATGGAAGCGATCCCCCTTTGAAAAAAAAAAAATCACACACCCTGCCACCCCCATTACACTGTCTAATTAACAATTATGTTTTTGAACAGCTTTCAACCATAAACCAATTCAGTCTCTTCTGCAAAAGATTTAAATGTAAACACATTATTGAACTAACAGAAATTCCTTGTCTATGGCTCCAGTGTAATGTTATTTTTCCTTCCTTTTATACATATGCTAAAATAATCACGTAAAAGGATTCCTGTGCTGTGTCTTCCAATCTTTCAGAGGATGATTCACTCTATTCATTTTCACTAGGCACAGTGTTGCTTGAATTTAACTGAACATACCTTTTATATATTTAATGTGGATTCAGACCAACATGCAGGAACTAAATGACTCTCTGCTAATAATGCCAACAGACTGAAACAAAATACACATGTAGGAAAGTAAGTATGGGTGAGAGGGAAGTGCTTGGCAGTGCGAAAGAACCTTTTGGTTTTTTGGTGGTATGTGAAAAACTGGGCAGCCGCCCACTGAATTACATCTTTCCATCTACCCAGTCCCCACTCATCACCGTCGGGGGTTTATACACTCTTCCCCTGAGTAAATCATTTGGAGAGCAATAGGAAAAATGCAGCAGCTCAGTCAGTGCTATTCAGGGATCAGGAATGAGGGAATTGGTCTGCAAAACCATGAATCCAGCTACACAGAAGATGCCTATTTTTATAAATACATAAAAATATATGTATTTATGTGTGTAATATATGTATTTATGTGTGTGTATATACATACATACACATGTGTATGTATNGGAGGATGCCTATTTTTATAAATATATAAAAATATATGTATTTATGTATGTAATATATGTATTTATGTGTGTTTATATACATACACATGTATGTATATGAATATAGGCAAGGGATCTCCTTACCACAGAGCAAATCCTCACTGCTGAAATGAGCAGGATTTAAGCAGGACATGTCACAAGCTCCCTCTAACTATACTATTAAAATCCACACAGTCTTCCAGTGGAAGTAATCCCTTCCTCAGAGAGCATTCATTTCTTGCCAGTCTTGCCTTAGGGTTGATTTTGTATCACTTCTATGTTTAAGAAGCTTACACACAACACAAACATTTGCAAGGAAAATCAGATTTGCATCGTTGTAGTATCCCAAACAGTCTTTTCCCTCCTCTGAAGTTGTTTTACAGCTGTCAGCAGGCCTTTACCGTAAATCAAAGGTACTGATATGATGTGGGTGTAGAATTAGATTAATTATATTAATATAAAAATAATACATAATTAATGCAATAAAAATATATTGCATAATTGTATACAATTATTATATATTATATATTTAATTTCAAACTTAGATGTATCTGTCCTTGAGGCTATTTCAGTTTATCTACACTAACTGCATATGATGAGGGCACAGCAAATCTTGTGTCTCGTGCAGCTCATTGCACTAGGATTTACATGCAAGGCTCCCACAGGAATTAAAGGAGATGCAGTGACGAGGTTGACGGAGCTACAGATGAGTTTCACAGCACATAAAAAACACCCCAAACCATTTTTGCCACCTGCCAATCCATTTTTTTTTTTCAAGGTCACTTTAAGCACTTCAGCCCTCTGTTCCATGACAACCATCTCCAACTATTGACACCATGTCCTAGAAAAGCCCAGACTAGCAGTGAGTTCTGCTGACCAACTCAAGCTGACCAAGAGTCATCAAGCTTTTGAATGACATCCCTGTTCCTCATGCTGACACCTCCTGGGGTGTACAGTTAGTCCAGCGCAGGTTTTGGCTCTGCGACATACAGAACAGAGCTGACAGGAGGTCCTCAGCATCTTGCCAGCAAGGCCCCATGCAGCATTTCAGCCTAAAGATCAAATTCAAATCCTTTTCTAGAAAGCTTTTCTTCAGAACCAGCATTTTCAATAAAAATCTCATATCCAGAGAAACTCAGGGAGAGCAATACAGAAGCTTCTCTGCTCTGAATATAATCTTGCCTTTAATTTTACCTAACAGCAAGGCTTCAGGCACTACACAAGACTATAAAATAGAGAGAATATGTATTTGAAGTTTTTTCCAGTTCACATCCTAAGGAATGAAGGAAAGGTTGGTTTATATCAGAAATACCAAGATACTTTCCTCTTGCTTCTTAGGATGTAACATACTTAAGCTGGAAATGGGAAAAGGAAGATCGTTGCTTCAGAGACTTCAGGGATGGAAAGGTCTCAAAGTGTTCACTGATTTACTTCTGTAATTCTCCCAAGTCTCTTCACACCCTTATTTGTGATCCAGATATTTATGTAACACTCTGGAATTCATAAGGGACTGATGTGAAATATTGTCACAAGGCAGCCAAGCTGCCTCAAGATGCCTCAGTACAATTCTAACATACAAAATACACAGGAACTTTTTAGCAGATTTTACAGAAGGGATCAGAGAGAGCTGCCAAAAAAAATGGGATTTAACAGCCAAAAGTATGTGCAAATAACCCCCAGAACTGCACAATTTATCTCTATTGGGGAAACCTTTTCTTTTTCTTTCCTTCTTAATTCAATTTACATTTATTTCCATTGTACTTTGGAAAGCCATTTTGCACCAAATCATTATTATTTCTATCAAGATTTAGCTGGACTTATTTTTACTTTATTAAACATGTTACAAGAGCACTAACTTGAATCAAGGGACTTGAGCCAATTTTACGCATAAGCCAAACCAGCAACTTACAGAATGCTCCAGTATCTCCCAGTCTGTAGGTTTCTATCATTGCTGCAGTCACACATACACTTTACACCATGTAAAATATTCCAGTCCCAGTGGAATGCTAATATTCTTTATCTGAAAGTAAACTACTTTAAAACAGGTTTTCTATGTGCACCCCTACATAGAATCCATAGCCTGAACGCTTCGGGGAAATCCAACACAAGGGGAACTGGAGCACTGCTGAAAACAAGACTGCTCTTTTTAAGCCTGCAATGAAAGGATACTGACAAGTTCTCATATTCCCCAGAATGGGTGTGGGTTTCAATTTTTCTGCCCTTTATTCTCTGTTTGAATTTGAGGAGGAGGAAGAGTCAATCTAGTTCTATAAGATACAGTGGCCCCTTTGTGTTCGGGTATCTCTGTCCCCAGATCTAACTGTCTGTATTGGTAATTTTGGGGACAGGTGAGTACAGTTGCTACTGAACGGTCACATTTAGGAAGTGCTGCGTGTTTTTGCACCTTTTCACTCAGCCAACATCAAGAAACACTCTTCTCATTCTGACAGGCACCCTGAAGATGAGAACAGCATTTACTGACCTGCTTCCTTTCCCCAGTGCTGCCATATTCTTTTCCTTCTGTCACAGAGGGCATCCACTGCCTGTAGCAATACAGTGAAGAACCGGGATAGTCTAATTTACTTCCTGAATTTTCATCAATATCCACATCCTCCTGCTTTCATTTGTAGCTTTCCCCTCCCCACCCCATAATCCTCACAAAAGCAGCTGCCAGCCACTAATTCCTTACCCACAATGTGGTCTTGACATTCTTTCCCCTCATCAGTCAGTGGAAAGATTCACAGCAGACTCTACCCGCGGGTTGAGTTGGGCACTGCTTCTCTGTGTTTGTTATGGACTCAAACCAACAGAGACCAGCTGCTCGGCCTAGGAGGAAAGCTTTGGGAGAATGATAAAAAATTTCCCATATGTGTACGGTTGTATCGTATTAGTTCTCCTAATCATGCCCAGATGACTGATAATTCTGAACAAGGTTGCATAGTCTGTCAGAAGTACCCAATGTAAACTATTTAGTATAATCCTCTGCCTATTTGGGTCAGTGGTGAGGCTTCTTGCCCCTCGCCATGAGGGGTTTTATGCTTTTGAACCCTGCATCCTAGCATCAACCCACCTTTGCTAGTAATACTTGCAAGCAAGCTAAGAATTACATTCCCACTTCATTTCACTGGGGCCATTCTTCCAATCGACTAGAGAACTTTATCAAATCCCCCACCACTTCGGACAATCATCTACACTTATCATCGACCCTTTGGACATCGTCGTCCATGAGCTTCCAGCCCCCACGACAGCCAGGCACTGGCTCGCTCATGCACAGGCCTCGCTCCCATCCTCTAATTAGTTCTTGGAGACATAATCAAGATTTACAATGGAAACCGCTGCGTCAAGTAGACAGCCAAAAATCTCCCTCTGCATTAAAAAAGCCCCCAAAATGGCTATCCCTAGCTCCTGAAAATTAACCACAGCTGTTGCTAAAAACTAGTCCAGTTCCACAGGAAACCCACAGAACTGGCAACTTGAAAACAGTAACAAGCTTCCCCAAGCTTTTAATCATGTTCCCTCAAGCAATGCTGAGCCAAAGCGGATGCATCATCCATCCTGCAAAAAAACCCTCATCGCCGCCCTCTCCGCTGGCCTTTCCCATTGTCACTCACAGGTCTCGCCAGCATGTGATGGTCAAACAGGGAACCATCAAAATTTTCCACTAGGATTTGCAAGAAAAGTACATTTCAACATATTTCAGGTACACAGCCCAAAAACAAATGCACAACAGTTTATAGGAAAATGCTCACTGTTTTCCCAAAAACTTTGGGCCAAATCTGAACTAATTGGAACCTTATGCAACTGTTGACTCCAGTGAGCGCAGGCAGGTGTTATGTCAATTATCACTGTGAAATAGCCCAGGTTTGGGGCTGTGCTATGACAACTTTGTACTACTGACATAAAAGACCTTAAAATCAACATAACCAGGCACAAGAGGCTCATCGGTATTACAGGGAGGAGTAGCATATAATCAAAGGACACAAAAAAACAGTCAAGTTCTCCAAACCAGAAAATCCCAATGACTTATCTCCAAGGAGTATTTAACAACTTGCACAAGTTAGAGCAGACATAAGGCTCTAACACATGCCAAGTAGATGGCTGGCTCTGTGCATGGCTGTGATAAAAAGTGCCTAATATAAAGCTCGGCAATCCAAGATATTCTTTTGCTTTCAAAACGTTTTCTTATATTTTGCAAAAATAAGAGAAGTTTTTGCCTTATGCTCAATAAAAGCAATTGAAATTATCTCCTCTGTACAGAACTTCACTGTGCCCTCCTCTAGCACTGGGCAAGATTTCTAAGTTTTATTCACAAGACCCTACCACCCTATTTGTTGTTGTCAAAGAAAAAATCACCTTCGACAACTCTCTTTGACCTGTCAAATAATGTAAACTGGGTGGACATGTAAACTTTGGTAAACATATGCAGGCTGTTTCATAGCTTTGGGAGTCAAAAAGGCCACGGTTCAGTCTCCTGACTGCAATGGAAGCATCAAGCAGTGGTGGATCCTGCAGGACACGGAGGACATGGCCTGCCAGTCAAGCAGCACTGGGTTCTTCAGGTTCAAAGTGTCTGTGCTAGACAAATGATGTCTAAGGCTGACCAGTTGTGCTGATTAAAGATGATGGAAAAAAGCCAAAAACCCTGCGGGACAGTAAGCAGCAAATATAATTTACACTACTTATGTGAATTTATGGGTGATTTCTACAGTTACCTTCATAACATGAATCTTCAAAGGACAGAGGTAGTGGGAATTCAGCTTGATATCTTTATGTGCGCTCAGGAAAGAGGCTGTTTTGAGTATTTTTTTGCCTATTTATCAGTTTGCTGAAGACATTTTAAAGCATTTAACTTAAACATAATTCAGAACAAGAAGGAAAAAAAAAGCTCCCTAATTATCTGAAAATCTGAAAGCACATCAACCCTTGAAAATATTTAAGGAAAATTTCACATAGGCATCAAAGTTGACACCAACTGCGGTCATGCCAGCTCAGAAGTTTCAAATATGAAATGGTTTCATGGTAATATAGGCATAGATCTGTTAGCTTGCTGTGTCGCTTCAGCAGGTAAGTGAATATTGGACAAAAAATTTAGCATTGGCACGTGCCCCAGATGCTTTCAGTTGGGCTGACAGTACAGATGTATACTCACATGCATATGACAATCAGTCTGGGACAACATTTAAAACACCATCTTTACTTGTTCTTAAAGCCAGATGCTACAACATACAGTTGTATCAGCAGCCTGTGGACTCTGGCATGTACATTAGATGGACTTCCTGAATGCAGACAAGTGCTGGAAATGTTGCCTCATTAGGAGAAACTCTTCCCACATGCTCTGGGACTGTTTGGAATTCCAGTGCTTGAGAAATTACCTCACTCCGAGGCACCATCTAATTTGAAACACAGTCGTGGCAGACATCTTTGTATTATCGCGTGAAGAAAGTTTGCCAGTTCTTTATGGGATTAATGAACAATAAAGAGGGTGGTTGCATCATGCCTCTCAAAGCCAAAAATACTAATCCCAAAGTAGAACCCTCCTATATTCCATTACTCAGTCCTTGAGGTACCTGTGGGAATGGTTTCTTAATATTTAAAAGTAAAAATGAGGGTTTTTTAAACAAAAATACTCATTTTTTCCAATACTTCTGCTTTTTTCAGAATAATACTTCACTTTAGAATAAAAACTTCACCTCATCATCGTCAAAAAAGTTTTTATCTAACCATTAATGCTAATTCCAATTAAGCTTCTCAAAAATATGAGAACATTTAAATTAAGAGAAAAAATCATCCATAGTTCAATTACAGTAAACATCCTTAAGAACTAAAATAGTGTCCAATTTAGTCCACTCAGTAAGGACAGAAAATAGATGTACATACATTCAGTGAATGCATATACTGAGTAATTGTATTTTAAGAAAATGCATTACCCCTGGAATCTTTTCAAAGCAGACAGGAAATTCATCCTTCAAGCTCTTCTGGTTAACCTAATGGAGTTACACCTCCATGGTCTTGGTCTTGTATTTTTACTATAATTGCTTGACTTTACTACGAACATTGTTGCTGTGCAGTCATCCATGCAGCTTTTTCCAGGTGGCTTAAAATAAATCAGGCTCAAATATGGAATATCTGGCGTAACAATGAAGTTCATTCTCATGTGATTTTGTTCATGAAATTACATGCAAGAAGTTTATGGCAGAAAAGAGGTTTGGACAGAAAAGTTAAGGCAAATTAAAACTGTTATCCTTTATCTTAGGCTTTCTCCTACCACTGCATTAACTTCATATAACCAGAACCTAAATTACAAGTCAGGACAATGCTCACAAGAATTTTGTCTTACACACTAAATATTTCCACATCACCGACAACCCAAGTCAATAAAAAGATCAAACTTGGAGAGTTCCATTAAATCAACTCAAAGTTTTCACTGCTTTAACAACTCAAAATGAGATTAATCACTGCCAGCTTCTGAAATACCAACTAATAGCCAAAAATAGTTTTATATACACACATATATAATACAGACATCCACTAAAATAGTGGTTAAATAAAAGTAGATAGGCATTCTACGTGAATTATTATGCAACAATAAAATGCTCCCTCTTGGAGGAGGTTTAGAAACCAGGCCAAATGCAGCTGAACTAAACAAGAGTCCTTCTATTAATTTCAATATACTTTGGATCAGCCCTTGATTCATTTATCTGCATCTACTGATGAAGACCCTCAGGGTGCCCATTGACTCGTTAGATGAGATCTAAATCACCAAAAAATACCTTTGGGATTCTCATTTCCTCTATGTTAAGGAAACATGTTAAGGAAATCTTAGGCTAGGTAATTAACTGAAGCAAAATTATTGATTTCTGAAGAACCACCCTGAACATTTTTCTGTCTCTTCTGCCAGGCTCCATGGAGATATTATATATGAGATACTATTCAAAAGTTTGCTAAATTAAACATGGGACTCTGGGGTCTTTGAAAATTAAGTGGAGACATCAGAAATTTTTACCCACACAACATAGTGAAAACAAGCAGCAAAGCATGGTTTTGAGTTCTTCAGTCCATTACTAAAATTTAAAGTCAGCACTTGGGTTTATAGCTCCTTTCTGCAGATTTCACATTTCTCATCTTATTTTCAGTGATGGAACGTTTTTTCTGTTTCTTTTTCAGACTGGAGCTAACAACAGATTTCTTCCTAGCCTGTTATTAATGCTCCTGTTTGGGTGAATATTTGTCTTTATTTTCTTATGGCCCTTTGAAGTTATATTATTCTGTTCATTGTGTTTTGACATCAACACTGTTGCTACACTTTCACCTCAAAGAAAATCTGACACTTGAAAAGCTACTTGAGATAGAGATATTCAGGTGAATCATTTGTCCACCTTCCTACTCTTTATGGTCTTTAATGCAGAAAGAACACCAGGGTTAGATCTGTCCAAAGCTCAGCTCAGCCATCAGACAACTCTTCTTACTGCCAGAAACAGTTCAGCCAGCTTCTACACTGACTTCATGGCCAGTTACAATGACATGTTTCCTAGCAAATATCTGAGGGGCCCCCTCCCCGTCTAGAGAGAGATTCCTCTTTCAAGTTTTCCTCTGATAAACTATTACCTTGCTTACTACCAGAGCTACCCTACAACAGTTGTCAGAGATGTCAGCAGGGGCATCTTCACTGTGATGAAAAGACATGGCCTTCCCTGGGCATTTATGATGATGCTGATACACTGTTCCACCTTCTTTCTTTCCCTTTCTCTCACTGCAGCAGTGGCAAGACATCTTGACCAGTAGATTCACACGATTCAGAGATGACCATACCTAAAGTATGGCCAGTGCTACCAAATGAGTTTCAAAGCACTTTTGCTGTCAAACAGACTAGATGATGGAGTCTTTTCTATTTCTAACCACACACTTTTCATGTAACCAGAACATATTTTCAATATGATGCCTTTTTGCAAATATTTCTGTATTTAATATATGCAAACGCATACAAGTGTTTTCTTCTTATTTTGCAAAGAACAGAAATATATAAATTGAGAAATTGTTTCCTAACAGCCTAAGGAGTGTTACTAATTGAAGGCAAATACACATTTTTCCATATTTTTCTATCAGATCAGATGAAAATTCGTGTGACAAGAGAAACATCTAATTGTTGAATACAAGCTTATCCTATACTTAACAGATAAAACTTCATTTAGTTAGGTGGTAATATATCATAATACTAGAAAAGGATATACTATAACATTAGGTACTGGCCTGGCATGCTAATTGTTTTAAAACCAAACCAATGAGCTAATGAAAAGTGTTTCCCTTTATTTGACCATCTCATAAATACTTATTAAGAAACATTAATAGCAGTGGTAAAAGATTTGGATATAATTTAATATATGATGTGCATCATCCATTTACCTCTACTTATACTAAGTATATGTGTGTTATTTATGAACAGTGAAGTTGTAGCTTTAAAGATATGTTTTGGGGAACGAAGTTAGACGAGGCACACTAAGTGTAGGCCACATTGTTTTTCATCAAGCCTCGTAACTCAGAAGTACAGCAGTGACTTGTGTCACACAGAGCCACATTTCAGCGCTGTTTACTGCACTCCGTGGCTCCTCCATGTCAAAGGGGAACACCATGGTACCAAATTTACATGGGCTTTCAACCAGCTCTCAGACTCAGGTTTCAAAACATGTGGGACTAATTTTGAAGCAAAAGTCAACCTTTAAATCAAGCGACAAGAAATAATGAATCATTTTAAACAAGGTTTTTAACCATCACAATGGGAAAAGTCACCAAACAACCCACGTTCAGTTCCTGGAGTAGTGTTTAGGCACATGGTGGGCTAATAAAACTTGAAACAGCTTTGTGATTAAATATGCTCCATGTGGTAAAGTATAAGCTTTACTTAAACTCACTTTCTCCACCCATCCCACACACCCCCACCTACCCCGATCCCACTGAATCATCATAAATAAAAATCTCACAAATGTCTGACCCTGATAATATTGACCCAAGAGTATCTCGGTCTGATTTACTACTCTAAAGACCTATAGGATACATGTCCTCAAAATGATCATAGGTACAGTAAGATTCAAAAAGCAAGTATCTAACACCCACTCCCACACCTGTTGTTTTTTGTTTTTCCTTTTTTTTTTTTTTTCTTTTTTAACTATTAGACTGCACCAATAGGAACACTTGTTGTCTCAAGGCAAGCTTCCTGAATGTTTAACCCTTTTGCCCTAAAACTATTTATTGCAGATAAAATAAATCATTGCACGAGACAAAATCTCTCTTGGAGGAACAGGATACACGAACCAAAGCTCCTATGCTGCACATCTGCATCCTGACGATATGTGAAACGAAATGCCCACCACTCCAGCTTTGCTGAGGCTAAAGCAGGTAGTGCCACCTCAGAGCTACGAGTCAAATCTTTGTGTTGGACACCACGTGAAGGAAAGAAAAAGAAATACCCTACGTTCATTAGGTCCTGCAGGAAAGTGTCCCTTTACTTAAAACAAATTGCCCACAACCAGACCGTACAGTGATCTACGTGAGGTGAAAATGAGCAGTTTGTGACAACATATCAGAACCAGCTTGGTTTGCCCTGTTGCCAAGCCTAAGGCTTATTTCCTCTTTTAAGTTTAAGTAAGAGTCCAGCTTTAATTTTAGGTCCTTTTTTTGAAAGCTTTTCATCCTGAACCTTAAACATCTACTCAGCTAAAAACAATATATATGCAATAGGACTATATTGAAGTGTAGTCCTATCCATCTCTCTGATACAAAACAAAAATTTAAAGTGATACTTAATATTTTGATCAACACATATTTCAGCCTCAGCTTCAAGAGGAAGATGAGGAAGCTCTAAATTATCAAGCAGAAGTCTTCCATCTTTTATAAAAAACAACAAAGGCAGTTTTGAAAAGAACATAAAAAAGGGGGAAAAAAGTATATCTTAAATGCTTTAGACATAAGAAATCCATGCAACACAAGTGTGTAGAAAAATATCGTAATACTTCCAGCTCCAAAGAACATTTTAAATGGATAGGGAAAATTAAAAGCAGAGTATTCATAATACTGAGGAATTCTGATAATACCGAAGGATCATGGTAAGCAAAAGGATCCATTTAATAGCTGATAAATTCTGCTCTTTCTGGTCCTAATGATCATTACACTACTGGACGGAGCTCACTAAGAAGCCCTTCTCCAAGCTGCTTGTGGCAGAAACACCCTTCGCAGATGAATCAGAGGACAGTTTCTTCACAAATTCTGGCCTAACCCCTCCCACTAGAAGTGAAATCAAAAGCAGGGCGAAGCCTTGGCAATGAGACACCCTATCAGCGACTGCCTTATGCCCCAAGCACAAGAATGTAAAATGATAAATTGCTACATACATTTTTCCTTCTATGATATTCCTATTCATTACACATATGACTTCAATCATTTTATGAATCCTTGACATATATATATATGTACCAAAGAGTTACGTTTACACTTCATATCATTTACTGTAGCTACANGTGTACCAAAGAGTTACGTACACACTTCATATCATTTACTGTAGCTACAGGTATTTGTTAAGCATGGAAGTACCTTGAGCAGTAGACTCGAAAAGGCAAAATCATGTAAGGAAAATGTTCGCTTGCTCCACGACAAAGTCGGGACGGCCCGGGATGCATGCTGNCATATGCTATATGTAAGCTTTTATTGATCAAGTAGGCACAGTACTGCAGACCTCGCGCTCATGCATGCACATGCATGCGCAATTCCCTCCCCCTGAGTCTGCCTTATATCCTCTTCATCCTCATCATGGCTGCATGGTGATTCCTGATTCACTGTTCCACTCAGTTCCTCTTTGTTGACAGCTTCCACCTCTTCACTTCCTTTAAGTTGTTTACCTGCTGCAGTTCGTATCTTTCCAGATATGGACTTCCAGATACATGTCCTTTCAAGGACATGGTAACTTGAGAAAGCTTCGGCTCTCAGACAAGCTGAAGGCCCTCTGACCAATTCTCAATCCCCACAGAAAATCAATTAAGAAAAATGATTTCCTGTAAATGCCCTGAAATGCCAAGTTAACAGGATACAACGAAGCCATGATGAACAGCAAAAAATACTCTTCTCCAGTAATTATTAATAGATGCTTCGTGAAGTATCAGGAGTAGTACTTGTTTATTTTCTGCAAATAAAGGAAAATAAATCACTACTACAATTTTTACTTCACATACTCTCTTCCCAGATAAATAATCGGTGTATTGCAGAGAATCAGCCAAATAGGCAAAGTTATTTGGAGGAAAATATCCACAGTACATACCAGTCCTTTCAATTAAACTATAATTATTTTCTTTGGCAACTTGTGAAAAGTTATTGACTGTCTAAAGGGTTTGGTGTCCCCAGGATTGGTGCTGTCATGCCCTGTTCACAATCCTGCTCTTACAAAAAATACTCTCTGCCAAGCCAAACAAAGACTGGAATTTGATGAATTTTTCTTAGCAAAGATAATGAGGTGTGGTTGACTCCCATCACATTCAACCAGGCAAGTGCCACTGGTCTATTGCAGAAGCAGTGAAAGGCTGGCTGAAAAATAAAAATCACTTTTTTGGCAAGAACGGGGGAAAAAATCCAAAGAAGTCTGGAGAGATCTCTGAATACTCACTCCAGTTGAGAATCCAGTCTATGAATTACAATGGTCTTCCAGAAGTCTTCTGAACTTCACATCCTCCTCCACAAGCTCTTAGAGACAACTGCTAGTGGTGCTGAGGCTTCTCCTCCAGTTATCTGAGCACTCAACCACTCCCAGACGCTCTGAAAACAGCTATTTAATCAGTCACCTTCGTCTTTCTGTTCTAGCTGGAGCACTTTTCCCTGTTGCTGAGATTGTGCTGGTCTTCCTATCCTTTCAGTGAGTGGTATCTGTTATTCGCTTTCCCTCCTCTTTGAGCACCTCTCTCCTTAGTAGCCTTCATTCTTCACGCATTTGCAGAATGACTTCCTGTTATCCACTGTGTGCCTTCTTGGCACAGTATATCATGCCCTAGACTTTCTGATTGTGTCCCTGTGTATTCATCTGCTCTCCTCTTATATCAATCCTTATTTCTCTTCAGCACTAGTATTTTCACTGTCCCTTTCACTACTGTTCTGTGGAAGAACTTCCCATTCATTGATTCAGATGATTTCATAATAAAATTAGTTCTGATATTTTATGAAAATTCCTTGGTATTCATTCCAACAACTTCTCATAATTCACACTATCCAAGACTGTTGCTGTACTTAGAGGTTTGCTCCTTTCTTTTGCAGATATTTTAGATATGCAGAAGTATTTCTAATATGGCCCATTATCTAAGAAGAGAAAGAATGTGGATTGCAGCAACCACCAAGAATATAATTTGGACTAGTAATACAAGTAATTGAACTTTACCTTTGAAGTTTCCTGAAGGAACATGAAATATATCTTTGCACTGATAGAGTTTTGTCTGCAGGGTGTCCTATCTAATTAGCAGTAACTTTTTAGTTATCTGTTCTGTTCAATTCCAAGAGGCTCTTAACATTCGTATAGCAAATGTTTTTGCAAACAAGTGAATGACAAACAAGTTAGAATGACGATTAAAGGCCATTAATAAAAAAATAAAATACGAAGTTCGTATCATTTTACATACGTGTATATTTAAAAAAAAAAAAATCAAATTCTCCATTAATAATTTTGGCAAAAGGTCTTCTTCAGGGCAGAAGTTTCCTATGTCTCAGACTGAAAAAAATCTTTGCCAGATATATTTGGATATATTTGTCTGTTATTTTCTAAGTTACCAGATCACAGTATTTAGAATAGTTTAAGATGCTTTTTACTCAGATAGCATAAATGTGTCCAGGCTTTCTTTCAACCTTAAATTTGATAGGTCAAGCACTTTTGCATAAAACAACTCATGTTAAAATCTGTTATTTACATAATGTTGCCATTGACACCAAAACCTTGTACCAATATTCAGGTCAAAATGACTCTAACATTATATTAAAAGACATTCTTTTCTGCATCTAAAAGAAAAGCTTCCTAATGTGACTAACATTTCTTTACCACTTAAAAGGCATGACCAATTTTAGTACTGGAACTAACAGGATAATTAAGTATGCAATTGATAAAAAATATATCTCTACAGTTTTCTGCTTCTTAACATCAAACTTGGAGGTCTTGCTTTTTTTCCCTTTTCCTCACTCAATATATTTGCATTGGATATCCATCTGGGAACTCAGAAACACAGTTTTTCTTAGGATGCAAAATACAAGTATATATATCACTTTGCTGTATTCTTCTCTAAATAATCATTTCCATATTTTTGGCTTCCTTTGGAAGTAATGTCAAATTGTTTTGATTATTAGCTGATGAAAATGAGGAGACTTTCTTTCCATTACGCTGCCATCCAGATCTCACCTAATTCAATTTTTTTCCCTTCATATGGTGACTCAAAGTGCTGTTTAGCCACTTCATTCAAGAAGTATATGCTGTTTCCTTTCTTTATTCACTAGCCTTGCAGGCTTGGAAAGAACCTCAGGACTTCCAAACACACTGCTCACATGTGCATCCAGGATCTTACAGGCATAGATGTGTGGAAACGGTCTCAAGAGATAAAAATGTAAAAGAGCAGATGCCCCTTGTACTTTAAAACTTTTTTTTAATCTATAAACCGAATCCTCATTCCAATCAGAACAGCTACGGTACGGGATCCGCTCCTTTCCCAGGAGCTGGGACTTGGTTCTCTTTGAAAGCATGCTTTCCAATTCATCTAAGTATTTTGCTTTGGTTTTAGTCTAGGCAACTGTCTCAAAGTGGTCACAATGGGTTCGTAATAAATAGTTGGGCTATGATATATAGTTCATAGCTTTCTCTAAAGAATGTCAGTATTCAACTTTGTCCTGCATTTCTCAGACATCTTGTGCAGAAGCAGCTCTACTCTGAAGTGAAGGCAGCTAAATTCCCCACAGTTGGGAAGCTAGCTCTTTAATTTCTTGTTTTACTAAAGGATTTCGGACATGAAAAATGAGTGGTACAGACTTTCGTAGAACTTACTTGCCCTTTATTTTCCTTCCCCGAGGATTGGAGGTGTTGTTTTTCTCTGAAAAGCTGAAGAAGGTTATGGCTCTCTAATCAGAGAATTACTGGTATATTCCTGAAAAGCTGATTTCTGAATAGCTGGTGTTTTGTGAGCATTACTTAATGACTATGCTCTGAATCCTAATCCAGACTATAAAACCTTAATGATTTTATTCTGTAGTAGCTAGAGAACAAAGTCTCTTTGACTTTATTTTTGAATCTAAAAAGTGGTAAGAGCTCACAATTTCTGATGATCTCAAGTAACTCACCTTCCTTGTACTGCCACTGCTCTCCAGTAATACAAGTCTTGACTTCCAGTGTTGTAGATTGCAAACAGAATAAAGTTCATTACCAATTCTTAGAAATATACACATTATATGAAGGAAGTATAAAAGAAATGATAAATTACATGACAGCTAATGTTTTATTTTCTATTTGGCATATGCATGTCCCAACAAATGATTCTGAAATATATATATATACATATATATGTATATACATATATACATATATATGTAGATTAGGCACAAATTCTTTAAGGCAAGAATACACACTCCAAAAACCTTGTGTAACTCTTGTGTAACTGTATACAGTTAAGCTATTAAATTCTAGAGCAGAAAAGCAGCTGAATAATTCAGATGTGAATCCAAATCCCAAAGGTTCAAAGTGATTTTCCTCACTTCATGTACTGGATTGGTCAACTATCCAAAACTGCAAAACTTTTCAGCGGTCAAAACCGACATATAGGTCTAGCACATTCAACTCAATCCTCTTCCAGTTTAATTTTGAGCTGCACATACAGCAGCTTCTCAACAACTGACAATGACAATGTCATAATTACAAAAAGCAGTGGAGTTCTGACACTGACTTCTCTAGAGCAAAGATACAGTCTTACTAACGCCCCTCACTCATGGTTGTAACTATTTTGGGAGATCAAGGTTGAGATGAAGATATGAGCCTAGGAAATTGGCTTGATTACATTGCTTTAGGTATTAGTTGCCAAACAGGAACTTCTGTAGTGGTTTTCTGCAAATGTATAGGACTCTGTGGGTTTCTATACGACTGAGAAACAATCTGCATTTCAGGTTGGGCAGATGTACTCAAAATCCCCACCTCTATTTTGGGCTCCTTTTGTGGTTTGGTAATCCACAAATCACTCTAATACCTCATACAAGTCATTTCAGGAGACACATGGTTTTATGGAGATCTACAGCCGAAGTGAGGAGACATTATTTTCATTTCATTTTTCCTTTTTACATTTCTGGTAGCATGGTTTAGATTCTGTATTCCATTGACGTCAATTGGAGTTACATATGTAATACTAAAGAACAGGATTTATGTTTCAGCATATTACATCTGATTTTGAAAGGTTATATACACTATAGTCAGACCATGGTATGAACCAGGGAACGTATGTTAATCTACAAATTCTAAGGTATTATATACGAGTGCATTTGAAGCTGTGCATACACATATATATGTAGATATATGTAGATATATATACACACACACACACACTTTAAGAATTCATCCATTTTTGTTCCTTTGTCTAAGCATGAAACAGCCTGCTATATTTCCAGTATTCTTCAAACTCATCCAAAATGTTCCACATTTAGAAGAAGACAGATACTATATTTGCACTTAAAGAAATTTCAAACTATAAAACATCGTGGCTATGGAGAAAATGTAGACAAAAAGATATACCCTGCCAGTCCATGACCTAGACACCTGAATATTTCAGAGTATATGAAAATATATTCATAGTTCACTGCTACTAAAGAAGATATAATACAGTCTCCTTATGTAATAATAAAAATAACATTTGCTTTTATTTAGTGTTCAAAGCAGTAACAGACTCCAAGCCTTGTCTACAATTTTGGCCTTTAGTGGATTCTTTCTAATCTTCAGGTTTTGCAATAGTAACCCCAGGAGTTCATGGGCCTATGAAAAGGAAGAGGAGCAGATTGGTCATTTTTCTAGCCAAACACAGATGACTGAGATGTGTAAAGGATCAAATTTTTATCTCCTAATTTTTCCTGCATACAGTCATTCACACTCCCTAACCCACTGACTGACAAATGAGACACATCTGCTCTTACAGATAATATGAGCGAAGAGGTGGCAGCTCTTTACCAGGAGCAGAACAATAGAATTGAGGCCAAAATTTTACCCAATTTTCCAAGTGCTTATTAGACGACAGATATGATACTAGTCTCTTGAAGTCAAAATACGTAAGCAAATGGAGCAGTAGAGAAAGCAAAGCAAATATAAGCAGTACTTCCTTAGCAACAGGACCATAAAATGAGGGCTAGGATAATACTCTCCAGTTCTCCCTCATTCTCCCTGGGATTTAGATGCAACTACCATATGTTATTGATAGGGAGGGATTCATGCTCTAAACTTGCTATACCCAAGTGACAGTTTTTCACAGAAACTTTGCTACTTCCATTTCTTGGTACATCAGCGTGTGAAACCACTTAGCTATTGAAAATTTCTTGGTAACTTTTTGAATTTCTAAGTGGGAAAATATGACATTTCTATCCCCAAATTAACCTATATAGTCAAGCAGACTCCTTTGGTTGCTTTGGGTAAATAAGTGGTGTACACAGTTACTTCTGATGGATTTCATTTACTTTAAAAGTACATGAAATAGGGAGTCTTAAAAGAGTAAAGGAGATATCTAAAATGGACACAAAGGATTTTTATTTTCATCCTCCGTCCTCCTTTTCTTCTCCCAACCCTCTGCAGTGCAATTCTGAGGTGAACTGAATCCCCTTTACTTCCACAGGTTTCAATGGATTATCAAGAGGAATGACTTTTGCCTTTTCATTTCTATGTAAATATTTAGATCTAAATAGATACACTGATCCAAGTCTGGGCTGTGTTTCAACACTCCTACTCTGTAGGAACTAGCTGGATGTCCCCAGTGGATAATCAATCCCTTCTTTGGGGTGGAACCCCAAGTGACACCAGCATCATGGAATGACTGTGGACTCTTCCCTCGGGTTTTTATGGAGAGGGTGGGAGAGTAAGAGAGAAGAATATTTTTATTTCTTTGAGCATCATGAGTCCTGGACGTTTCCACTGACTGCATAGCTGTCCCTAAGATCAGCGCAATTTAGGAGAGAGCTAAAGCAGCTGCACTGCCCTTCTCAGGAGCAGAACCCCACGCCTATAAGAGGAGTGAATATGACACACAGACACTGAAGCAAACTTTTCATTAGCTATTTCAGGTTCTAGTTTCAGGTTCCAAACCTGTTAAAACAGCAAAGTTATACTTCAGTTATCAAGTGTTGCATAGTGGAAACACTTTCCCCTTCTCCTCCTGCAAATTGTAAGAGCACAGGCATCACAGCTGCTCTGGAGACTTAGGCTCAAAGATGTGTGCAAAGATGGGCTAGCAGGGACCAAACATACCTAACATCCACAAAAAATTCTCTCAATCAAATGGCGTGAAAAACAGGTTGTTTTCATTCATTTCCTTCTTTGATTCTTTTTTTTCCCCTCCAGACTTATGCATGCACACATTTTATATATATTTATATATACATACATATATATGTATGTATATATGTACATGTATATGTACATAAGTATATGTATGTATATATATATATATGTATACAGACATACATTTCAATCCCTCCTCATAGCAGCCCCATAATGGAGTTCAGAATTTGGCTCATCATTCACTTTTAAAAAAGTGGGAATTTTGTTGGGCAGCTCCTACTACTTAAGTTGTTAGCCTGTGAAAGTGTCACTGTTCATTAATACAAGACCCTTAACCTTGAAAATCTGTAAATCATTATTTTCCCCACTTTAATATAACCATTTACTTCAATGAGTCCACTTCCAAAACTGGAATCAGCAAGACCTACACAGATACCTATACAAGAACCCTATATAGAAGGGTAGAGCAGATTTATCCTAAGTGCATATGAAGAGTTAAGAGTATCAAGGGCTCCTGGAAACACACTGCTACAAAACCGTAAGGGAGAGCAGCCTTATTCCACCTTCTACCCTCTCCTCCCTCCCAGCACATACATTACACACACTACTCAAGAAAGGCCATGAATGAGGACTTCAGACACAACTATTTCTTATAATAGGTTAAGCCCTGGGAATTTATGGCAAGAAGAAAAACTGTTTAAGATGTCACTAGTCCTTTTAAGAAAAAGCTACATATTCCAAGTGACAAATTTCAAAAGCCGTTTAAATATATAGCGGTTTCAGTAGGACTGAAAAGTGGTCTTGTCATGGAGCAAGAATAACTTAGAAATAATGATCTTCCCCAGCTCCGCACCACCACATGGAGTGCCCAGCAAACCACAGTGGAAGTTGCTCTGAACACCAGATGATCCAAACTCTGGTCACATGTTCTGTTATACCAAGAGATGACCAGGGACTGCTAAGTGTTAATCGGCATGAGGGTAGACACTACAGGATTTGGCAACATGTATGGAAAACAGTCAGTTTTGCACCAGAAAAGCTGCAAAGGAATTTAAAAATAACTTCCTTATTCCTGAATCTTTCAAGGAAACTGTATGTTGGACCCACCAGTTGGGGAAATTCAGAGATATAGACCATGACGTGTTGAGAACTGAAGAGCTCCCTTTTACCCGGTTCATGTTCTAGCAGGAAACCTGGAAGGAATCTACAGCTTTGGACTCTCAGACTTTCAACCACTGTTCAGAACACTCTTTACATTGTTTACATATAAAGAATTTATGTTAAGGCAAATAGTGTGTTTCATTTTTTCTCTTTATCATGTTTTGTGTCTTTTCCCTTTTGTTCCACTCCCAAGGGTGTGTGTCCAGAGCTGTCTTGATTACAGGGAGGTAACTAAATTGTGCAGTTTAATCTCCACAAAAAGTCTTGACCTGGCTTGATTCTGAAGGAAGGGGGAAGAGGGAGATTATGCTCCATGCAGAGGCTCTGAGCCAAACAGAGCTGAGATGGAGAAATGCCCAGATTGCTTGCAGCAGGTATTCGAGGAGCCACACTAACTCCTTGTGTGCTGCAACCCCACAGAACCCATCAGGTGCCTGGAGAATATTGCTCTCCACTTGCAAAGAAAGCACCGTGCCCCGGCACACAGCAGCCCTGCTCTGCACAACGGGGCTCTGTGCTGCACACACTGGTTGAGCTGCTTTTTTTTGCCCCGGGCAAATGACATTCTGACTCTAACAAAATATTTGGAGAGCAGAAGAGAGGAATCATGTTATATTTGATAATGGACACAGTGGTAACTGGTTGTTCCACAGTCATATGTCAGATATTCATATAACAACCAAGCAAAAGACCAAAAAAACTGTGTTCTGAATGGAGCTTTTAAATCCAAAACTCGAAAAAGAACACCAAAAGTTATGCTGACACTTTGCCGCAGAAGTTTTATGATAACTCATGTATCTACATTTCAGCATTCACATTCTTTGATGCATTCCAGAATCTTTTGCTCTAGAAAATCCCTTAGAGGGACTTTTCCTTCTCTGCAAAATCAGTCAATTCCATGATCTACAAAATACAGTTCTCTCTTACTGGGTCATTTGGAGAGTGAGTTACAACCTGAAAAGAATTTTGATTGTGTGAACTTATGACACGTAATAGCAATTTGGTCTTTTTAGCTATTCATCAAAATCAGTAATGTAATCCAAAAGTTCAGTAAGAGCAAATATTGCATTATATCAAGGGTGATTTTTATCCAGTTGAGAATTTTAACATAAAATCTAAAAAGAGGCACTCTGGTGTCCTAATTTACAATCCAAATGCATGCATGTCTCAGCTGCAGCTATGTAGCTCTTTAATTGTCTATATTGATTCTCAACAACAACATCATAGTGATCTTGCATTCCAGTGGGTCTTTTGATAGCATCTTCTCATTTATGAAAATCAAAAATTCTTTTCAGTTAATGGAATAAAAACACCAAGAATTTTATCCTAAAAAAATGATAAAGAATTGATGTTCAATAGGGATTTAAAGGAACACCGACTGGCCAAAGAAATAAAAGCATTTTTAAAATATGAAACTTGTGTGCAGCAACTCAGAAAAATAATACCACTCCTGGGAGAAAAGGAGCTTGCCCATTTCAGGCAAAACTCTCTTTTCCAGTATCTGCTTTTCCTCCTGAAAGGTGAATTCTGTAAGAGTCAGTGCAAAGCTTTTATCCCACATTAACTGGTTCTAGTTCATAAACACAATCTCCTCGGCCTTGTCTCTACCCTGAAATATATATCTCAAACATATTAAAAGGAAACATAATTCTGCAATTGTGTATTAGCCAATAACTGGGTGGGGAGAATGTTTCTTTCAGTATCTCCAAGCAACATTTACAGATGATTTCATATTATTAAGATAAACTGCCATAAAAAAGTCTAGGAGTAGAGAAATAGAGAGTTCAAAGCCCATAACACTGAAGAGGCAAAAGCAGAGGCAGGATTGGGTGGTCAAGCACAGAAATAGGGAGAGCAGCAGACTGAGAACTGGGACACTCAAGACAAAGTAGCCCTGTTAAATTCCTAATAAAAGTTAATCCAGGGGTTCAGTAAGATACAAAAGCCCCAGAATATTCAGGTTTTAGTTGCACTGACAACACCACCAATATTATTGTCAACCTTATAACCAAAATTTAGTGTTTCTTCAATAGCCCTTGCTTCTGAATCTAAGTATTTTGACTAAATCTCTTGAGATTTTTAAACTTTCTAGACCTTGGTAGGCTTGGTAAGGAAAAAGCAGAACTATAGAAGTGAGAAAGCACTTAAGACACAAATTTCTTATTGTTACTTAGCCCATGTCATTATTTGGGAACTGGTGGGATGTTTCTTTAAAGTGTCTGGGGAGGAATAAATTGCCTAACAGCCGGTTTCAGCTCCACAGCTGCCAGAGGACAATAGGGAACAGGAGACAGAAGGGAGCTGAAGATGCTTTCTGTATTTGTGCACATGCAGTAAAGAATGTCAAAAAAACCTTAAACCTCAGAAAAAACAGTTACATGAAAAAATCAAACAAGAGAAATGATTTGAAAAAGCTGCTCTTTTAAGACTTTTAATGTGTCTTTTTTTCCCTTTATGGCTTGGATTCTCCAGACAGATCACATCTCTCATCACATACTGTAGTCTGAGACCCCCAGGACGCATTAATGTTGAGCACCACTTCTTCCCAAAGACAGCTAAAGTTGTACAAATTTTACATAATTTTTCCTGTCAATAAGAAAACTGCATGAAATAGCTGGAGAGGATGAACAGTGCTAGGGAAACTGAGCAGCAGTCACAGCGTCACCTTAACACAACTGTTTATGATACACAAGGACTTGGAAATGGTAGGTTATCGTAACCCACTCACATCTTGTTCACCCTCCTCTCCTTTCTCTAAAGTCCATTTGCCTTGTTTTTGTTTCACTAGTGCGCAGATTGCATATTTTGTTTAATTTGCTGTTCTGCTACATATACACGCTATATATATATATATAAATAAATAATTATATATAACACACACAGTTACTTTCAAAACTGGGAACACATGAGAGAATGCCTACCTGGAGCTTGTACAGATATTAACAGAAGATGCAGTATTTGGCAATGTCTGGACCACTATAAAAGAGCAGTATTTTAGAGAATACTTAGATCCAGCCGTCTGTAAGGGAACAGAAAAAGAATGCTTATGTTCAACCCAGTTGAGTTTTTAAACTTCACTAATGAGTTACAGATAAATCTGAGAATTAGAAATACCAGAACATTTGATCAGGTTTCACTAAAAAGAGTTTCAGCAATGGGTACCTCTCAAGAGCTGAGGGAGAAAAGAACTTCAGGAGGACTTTACATGTTTCCGATTCAAATGGTTGTGTTAATGATAGTCAACTAGCTACTGTGAATGTAAATACATAAAAAAGGCAAAATATCCTGGTAACAACAGGGAGAAGAAAAAACACAAGTTATGTAAATGAAGCGTGATCCTGCCTTTTGTTTTCCATAACTAATATAACCAATTAGAATTATGAAATGAAAGATGGATTACAGACATAAAGACAGAAATAATTCAAATTGCATGGAGAATAAGAAGCTTAAAGACAGACTGAGAAATGGAAAACAAATGCTTTCTCTGTGTATTAACATACTTTTGCTTTCATTGACTTTAGATTTGGAAAAATACAGCTACCACCAGCTGCATCTCCTTGCTAGCATATTATACACCTGATGTTCAACTAGATGTTTTCATTACATGAAATAATATATGATTTGCAGCACCAGTCACAGAACCAACGTTTTGGTCTTTAGTAGCAGCTTTCTCAATATACCATGGGTTTCTTCTTCCTAGTTTAATATTTTTTGTTCCTCAAAAATCCGGGTCCTAGTAATTGGTATTCTAATTCTAATAAACCCAAGCATAAAACCCAGTGTGGCTTTCTGATGAGGTGCAAAAACTACATGGGCTTCGCTGCAAACCTAAGGTAGACACAGTGACCTGCTTATGTAGAGCAGGAGCCATGAAATAGGCTAAGACAGTAGGAAGACAGTCCAGCCAGAATTCCCATGGCATTCAGACTAGACTAATCAGTTGGTGGTCCCTGTTAAGCCAGACTTTTTCTGCTAGCACCTCTTTTTCAACAGCAGGTTTAAAAATTATGCAAACTGAATATTTGGTTAAGTTCTTTAATAAAAATCCTAATTTATTAAACAGTACCCCTTTTCAACTTTCTTTAAATAAAATAAGCAGCAGCATTGGTTGGGGCCCTTCACTTGCCTATGTGAATAAAATTTTTCAAAATATATTTCCAAAAATTGAAAAAGGGTTTTATTTTTATTAAAAGTGACTAATGCTCAGTGAATAATTCAAAGGCTTGAATAGAAAACTGCTCCTGATCTTAGCTACTGGAAAACCCATTTTTTTAACTGACCCTCAGAATAGGTAAGCAGCTGGAAAATCCACTACATTTATATGTTTTAAATACCACAGAATTTGCTTTATAAACGCTAAGCTTTTGCTTCTAAATCTGCTAAATAGCTTTATCATCTTGGGAATAAAATAGATTAAAATATTTGCTATAAGAAGAGTTCAAAGCCCCCATAGCATTGCTGAGAGTGTCTGATTTTTAAAGTCAAGATGGGAAGCATCCTAAGGAAGTGTTCAGCTTTCTCTGAAGCAAAGGAGGATAACAGTTGTGCAGTGGAAGTACTTGTCAGACCTTTCACTGAAGTTCTGTATTTTTAGGACCTTACCCCAGCACGTCTGGAAAGCCTGTATTAATACAGCCATGCTTCAAAACCCACCATACAAGGACTAATATGTTTCGTGTTATCAGGGAACTGAGCAATTAATGCCTTTAATTTTGTTAGAAAAAACTCTCTCCAGTGTGATATGTAATTTAAATGGGACCTGACCATATAAGTTATATGCTATGAGAAGTATCAATTCTCAGGAAGAGGACAACCTGTGGTATATGCACAGCACAAGACATAACAAGCAGAATAAAAAAGAAAGCTTAAATTCTCAACGACTTTTAAGAGTCTGAGGGATCATTTTTTCTACCAGTACTCAAATGCCAAGTAGTCAACTGCTGGATTATTTACTTAGACTTGTAATAAAATATCATAAATTCTAAAATAAAGTTACCTACATCATATAACATTAAAACCTGTGTAAATACACTGCTACATTGTGAAAGCTCATTTTCTGGGTAATATACATGCTAAGGAAGACGTGAAGCAGACTAGTCTTAATTAGAAGGAATAAAGTATGGTACTGTCCTGAACACCATATACCTTGTTTTTAGTAACCTATATTAAAGCAAACATCAGCTGCTGAGAAAAATGTGCATTTCTTTGCAACCATTTCATTTCAATAGGTTTTGAAATGCTTGCTGCGGTTGAGAGCAATGCTGCCCGGGCACACCAGCTTGAGGAGAGGCAGCTGAGGCTGCCCTCGTCCACCCGCAGCTCCAGCCCCGCCGGTTGCACCCGAGGCGGACAACAGCCTCCTCAGCGCTCCAGCTACCGGAGGGGTGGGTAGCACAAATGTACCCAGTTAGATGGTTTTAAAGCCCCAACAGCTTAACCATACATCTAGGAAGCAAAGAATGTTGTCGACTAAATTTAGATTCATCTTGGAAAATAATACCGGAGCTCTAAAACAGATCTGAGGCTTTTAGGTCCTGGTTCTGTTTTGCTCTAATAAGATGAGAAGTCTTTTAAAAGTAATTCCTTTACTAATGCCAGGAGCAGACAAGCACTGGCTTCAAAAAACCTCCACTATTTTTGTAGCAAAGGCCACCATTTAGTTAGAAATACATGTTTAATTAAATTTCCCATGAAAACCAGTGGTTTAAATTGAGGGAAAATATGTCTCACCAGATTCAGTAATATTGTTGCAACCAAGATCTTATTTAAGAAGACAGAGGTTTTCATAGAAATCATAAGTGCATTCATTACTCTGTTGCTGAAGGTAAGTCATCCCTAAACCCTTCATTAACTCTTCCTCAGGCTTACCCACTTGGATGTTACTGGGTGAAAAATCAGGAATGGCAAATACTGAGACATACAATACCGAACTTCACGCTCACTACTGATGTATGAGTACTGATACAATACTGAGCTTCACACAGGATTCTGTGGAGTTAGAGACAATGTATGGGAAAGGCAACACGATTGCCCATCAGCCTAATCTGTATCCAGAGCTTGGCCTGAGTGAAACCTTCGGCCACTCAAAACAGAGGGCAAACCTAACAGAGCAAGAGCAGTGACTGCTCAAGCGTCGCAGAAGAAAGCCCTAGAAGTGGCTACATCACAAATGGGCTGCAGATTTCAGCGCACGTCCTGATGCGAGGCCTTGGACTAACACAGGAACCAAATCACCTCGCAGAGGCTTTGGAATTGCAGCTACCCGCAGCTGTTCGGAGCAAACGTGTCCGGTGAGGCTTCTCTCGGGAGAAAACAACCGCGTCTAGCTCGGGCTCTAAACAGTCACTACACGTAATTCCTCGCACTTCCTTAACATAGCTCTCCAGGGAGCTCACACATCCACACCACAGTCCCACATCTACCTATTGCTCATATGTACGTTCTCAGTCTTGTTGTACACAGTGCGCTACAACTCCACTCATTCACTACAAATAGCAGTTTTACTCGACTGCTTTTGAGTCGACAAAAGCCTTATTTTTCACAAGCGTGTTCCCGATGCACTATTTGCTATGGCTTGATGACTGATAAACAGTCCTGTTTGAAACTCTCAGTAACAAAATAATCATCTTGCATTAGAACCACTGCATCTTACTTTGCACATCTTGCTGGCTCTCAGATGCCTGCCCAACTTCTTTTATTTCTTACAGAAATAACACACCAAATAAAGATAAGGCTGAAAGCTTATGATTGAGAGATTTGGTGAAACTAGATTCCACAGGAATCATTCACCTATATTCCACAGTACAAAAGCAGCATTTAAATACTAAGTCAAAAGGTATTTCCCTTCTGTCTTCCACACACTTTGAAGGAAACATTTTGCTTTCACACAGCGGGTTTCCCAAAGCACTGGCTATCTGCGGTCCTCCTGCTCTTCTTTTGCTTTTAGCATTCATGAAGGTACTACTTATCTTAGCAACATAGGGAATTTTGCCCAGCAGCCCACATAGTCATGACTGTTGTGGGCATTTTAATCCTCGTGAAGTCAACAGGCAAAGAAAAAAAAAAAAAAACATGCTTTCTGTATAAAACTTAATGATACCTTCAATTTCAACATGAATACAAGAAGGATATGCATGCACTGGAGTAGTACAACATACCAGAAAATGCCTTCCTTAGAGCCATATAAGTTGATCAATTTACTTCTTTCTGTTGAATGTAGATAAACCTTCTGTTAAGCCTTACTGCTAAGGCTAGTCCCTCGGAGACAGAGACCATCTCTAGGTATGTCAAGGAAAAGGCGGTGATCAGGAGTAGTCAGCATGGATTCACCATTGATGAACAACTTGTTCATCAGTGATTTGGACGAGGGCACAGAGCGCACCCTCAGCAAGTTTGCAGATGACACCATACTGAGAGGAGTGGCTGATGCTCCCGAGGGCTGTGCTGCCATTCAGAGAGACCTAGATAGGATGGAGAATTGGGCAGAGAGGAACCTCATGAGGTTCAATAAGGACGAGGGTCCAGGACCTGGGGAGGAATAACCCCAGGCACCAGTACAAACTATGGGTTGACCTGCTGGAGAGCAGCTCCACAGAGAGGGATTTGGGAGTCCTGGTTGACAACAGGTTAACCACGAGGCAGCAGGGTGCCCTTGGGGCCAAGAAGGCCAATGGGATCCTGGCTGCATCAGGAGGAGCGTTGCCAGCAGGTCGAGGGAGGGGATCCTGCCCCTCTGCTCAGCTCTGGTG
>VWPW01030068.1:580001-624306 GCA_013389825.1 Crypturellus undulatus
GGGACTGGAGCATCTGTCTTTTGAGGAAAGACTAAGCAAGGTGGGCCTGTTTAGTCTGGAGGAGAGAAAGCTGACAGATTTCATCATCATTTCAAGTACCTGAGGGGTGAAGGTGGGGCCAGGCTCTATTCCATGGTGGGTAGTGACAGAATGAGGGGTAACAGGTGTAAGCTGAAACAGAGGAAGTTCCACCTCCATGTGAGGAAGAGCTTCTTTCCTGTGAGGAAGACAGAGCCCTGGAACAGGCTGCCTGGAGAGGCTGTGGAGGCTCCTTCTCTGGAGATCCTCCAAACCCGCCTGGATGCCACCCCATGTCACGTGCTCCAGATCTCCCTGCTTATGCAGCAGGGTTGGCCCAGATGATCTCTAGAAGTCCCTTCCAACCTCAACCACTCTGTGATTCTGTGAAAAAAAATTCTAATATATGTTTTGCTATTCATTATCTGTCTCTGAGCTGAAATTGCCATAAAACAGCTCTACAGCACAGCTATCTCCTGTGAAAATGCTGCCAAGTAAGGCCTGTTCCTATGTTTTTTGTTTGGAGCAGTATAAAATTGTCTATTAGCTCTCTCAAAGGTTCAAGACTTAACCCTGAAGAACGAGTCTAAACAAGACACCTCATCTGTAGTTCTACGAACATTTTAATCATCATAAACTGGATCTGTTATACAAGAAAGGCAATCTTGTTTGCTTCTGCAGTGCTTCCTCCTTCAAACCAGCACAAATCTTTCATCTGCACCATGAGTAGCTGTATTCATCAATATTTATCTACCATCCAGGTTACATCCTCACAGGTTTTTGCTGGGTCAAGTTTAACTCAGATCAGAACAATGCTAGATCAAAGCTGACATAGAAGTGCAAGTCACAAAATGCAGGTGTCCTTTGGTCTCTCTGCCATCTCAATCTAAATGCACAAATAGCTTGGCAAGCGAAGGGATTAGACCCTGCACGGCCAATCCCCTCCTCAGGTGGCCACATCTAGTATAGCTCCAGATCATTTAGACTCCTATTCTTCACAGTACACATATTCATTGCTCCACTTTTGGGGGAACCTGTTACCTAAGATAAATAACTTGGTAAAGGCTCATAATGGATGAAAAGCAAATCTGATTTCCAAGTTGCCTCTTTTTATTTGCATTTATCTCTTTAAGTGGCAGTATCAGTTGCAGATTTCATGTTTGGAACTGGGAGTAGAGATATCAGGGTTTACTTTAATAGAAGGTAGCTCATGGTTTTATTAGCCTGAAGTCTAAGAGACAGCAAGGCCAAAATCGCCAAGTCATGGTCCAGACTAGTAAAAGTATCGTCAGATATGGGAATGTCAGGGTTGCAAATAAAGAGAGGGGAGAAAAAAAAAAAAAAGATTGTTTATTTCCTTATGGCTTTAATTAAATAACAAAGAAAAATAAAAACTCCAGTTATAGCAAAAGAAAAAAATCTTGGCTTATTTCTGCAACAGCCCTGGGTTTTGGACAGAAGCAATGTTATAATGTATAATTATATAACTTACTTGAACAGTTGCTTTCCATATGGGAAGTAACAGATTTGCCCAGCTGCATTTTGGCAAAGCCTGAATCTACCATTATTCAGGGTACAACAATTTTACTGAAATTTGGAAGTCCTACAAAGGTATCTATACATTTCACTGACGGTCCTTGACACTGCTTCTCTTCCTCAGAATAATATATAGCTTCACCCCTTTTACAAGGGCTCCTGAGCTGTATTTATCTCATGAGATTGTCAGCGTATTTATGCTCTGAGTACAGATGTCAAATATCTGCATTCCTTTCTTCCTACAAGGAAAGGAAGGACATCACTTCAGGAAGCATGGAAAGGATGCCTTTGAAAAGCTCATTTAAACATTTTGATCTTGTATAATCCTCTGAATATACAGATTTAGTTCAGCTGCTCTGTGACCTTCATCCCAGGCTATCCCCTGTCTCCTACGTCCGTAAGCAAAGTAGTAAAGCAGTCTCCAGTAGCCTCAAAGCAGCAGGTAGGATTTGTCATCATACAGTCGCAGGAAAGATACTGAAGCAAGCCGTATAAGGTTGATTACCTCTTAATATTTTTAAGAATTAATTCTTCTTTTTCAATATTTATGAACCTAAATTAGCAGTGGTCAAGACTTTACATAAAGAGTTCTTATCCAGAAACTGAAATACTAATAAATCTCTCAAATGCCATGTTGGTCTCAAGGAACAGGAGATTTTCAAAATAACACAAAGAAAAGTAACAGGCACAGATGTTTGGCATGTATATACAGGATATAAGCTGCTGAGTGTGAGATGAACAGAGAAGCCACAAAGACTGTCACAGTTTCAGAAGGCTAATGACAAAGTGACTTAGTTACCAGAATATCTGAGTCTTCAACTGAGAATCAAATACACATCAACTAGAACCTCTTGCACAGCTTTTCAAATACTACACACGACATAACTCTTACAAGTGCACTCTAAAATGTGGGTTTATTTCACCTAGTGTTGGAAGAAAAGGAAAAGGGTCCAACACCAAAAGACAAAGAATGTACTGTGAACCGAGAGCACCAAAAAGCGGTTCCACAAATGCCACTGTGATCTCATGGGGAAAGCTGCAGCCATATAGGCCATAACCTTTTTAGTGCCTCAAAGGGAAATTACCTCAGATTTCCTGTGTTCTCATTTGTCTGACATGTTTTTATTAGATTTTATATCTTTAAGTATTTTGTATTCCATGAAATCACTCCAAAAAGCAATTTACCATTTACATTATATTACTTTCTACTATCTTTATGTAGCATCCCAGTTTTGAGAAGTGAAACACTACTGTGGTTTGGAGAATCTGTGGAAGGCATCTGGCACAATTAACACAGCTGAAGAGTCTGCACGTGCTGCCAGATGGTCTCTGTATTTTTCATAAATCAGTCCCTGGATAAAACAGGGCAGGGAGAAGAACCAAGGCACGTGGGTGAGAAGTTTGAATCCCTGCATGCAGACAGAACCGAACCAGTCCCCAAACAGCCTGGCCAAGAACTTGAGTCACAAAGCAGAAATGACACAGAAGTCAACCTTGACAACAGCAATCCAGACAGAAGATCCCAAATGGACAGAGGAAACTCAGTGAAACTCAGACTGAACCATATCTGTTTCCAAATTTAGGACTCACCTTCTCTTATTCATTTTTCCTATTATGTGCTTAGCAGAGAAGCTCTTTTGAATCCTAGTGACTTACTGAGGGCTCTGGATGCTAATTTAGATACCAGGTATTAGGTTGGTCCTGATCTTTAACTTGAAGCAGAGTTTTGAATCCAGCTCTCTACTGTGATTCCTGGTCACCAGTGACTACTGAGGAGAAAGTACTTCAGAAGGCATGATTTTCTCCAAATGATAAAAACACAACAACATGTTGTGCAATAACAACCTTCCACAGACAGCATATGGATCAGGAGTGGCAAAGAAAGCAGCTGAGAACACAGGCTCTTTGACGAGGAAGGAACTACGAGGGAGAGATAGAAAGCAGGGCAATCCATGACTCCACAGGCACCACCAAAACTACTCATACCGCTCAACAGATCATCTTATTGAGGTACAAAATAGTTCCTGAAGTGATGCCACTGTACAATCACTTTCTACAAGGTAAATTCAGTAAAATTCTGCATTCCACTGAGTGATCTGGAGTAGTTTAGAAATATTACCATATTTATTTATGCAAAGGGAAAACGTGAAATTGTCAGCCCTTTACAGAACATGAAGAAAACCCCTTCTTCCCTAGTCCCACAGTTCCTACTCAGTTTTGTAAAGTTAAGATACTGAATATTTCATTCACAATATTTGTAATTAGTTCTATAATCCAACAAGTGCTTTTCTAACTTTCTGCCATTGTCAAAAATAGGTTTTGTGCTTTCATAACAGTATAAGAAAATTATCTGATTTGGCTGTACACATGAGATACGAAGACAGAGACACACAAACTAATAATCACAAGTTTTGAAAGAAAATAAACCAGTGCATTGGAATACACAAACCGTACTCCAGCCAAGGATGGGTTAATGAAGTGCTCTGGGCTCTACCCTCTATACAAGTAATGGAAATCAGGCTTGTAGGGAAGCATTTCTTGGAGAGTAGCCAGGAAGAGAGCCTATAATCTGCAAAGGATGGGAGTCAGGGCTGAGTCAGGAACTGCCTGTGTCTTCTGCCTGCGAGAGCCTCACTAAGGGAAGCTAAGTCTGCCTGCAGCAACCGGGGATTTGTTACTGAGATGGTCTTTGTTTGCTGGGTAGGCTTTAGGCTCTGCCTAAAGGGAGCAGCAGCCAAATAAAATGTACGCTTTGACTATGCCACTTCTGGCCAAGAGACTATGCTGATCCTGTTACAATCACCTCTTAAGTTACCCTGGTCAAAGGCACATGAAATGAGAGCACTTTGTCATTTAGTTGACTCCAGACAATCAGCTGCCTTCATTTAAATGACAGAGCAGCACTGGCATTACAAAACAGTGGAAGAAATAAATCAAAAACTTCGTTACTGGGGAATCCAGTAAGATTTAAATCACAGAAGACCAGAGTTCTGTTAGAAAAAAATCTGTTTGGAAAGGTCCACAGCAAGGCTAAAATCAGGTGAAAATCTGAGAAAGGTTAAAAAGGTTCATCATTACATTAGCCTTTCTATAAGAAAGAAATAATTGTGACTAGACTTCAGCACCTTACTGACTTGGACAAAGTCATCCCCATTAAGACATGCAAGACAAAAAGCACAGGGAGAGGCAACATGTTGTATGTTCAGTTCTGATCTCTCATTTCATATATTACTTTCAGAAACAACAACAGGGCCAAACATGCATGGAAGCAAATTGTAAATACCATTCTCTTTCAACTCGGATGTGCTGTTTAGAGTAAAACAACCATTAAAGCCTAGTGGCAGTTTTTTTTTAAACAAAAAATGAGGTTGTTTCTCTGTAATTTACTTAGTTGACTGTAATGCGAAAAATATCAAATATGCTGGAAAAGATTTTTGCCTACAAATAATCTCCAAAAACTAACATTTTTTAGAGAAAATACGTAGTATATCTTTCTGTTTTAATGTTTCAGAAATATATTACAACAGCAAGATTATCTCTGTGCATAGTTACAAAGATTGTGATAAGACTGATGATAAGCAATAAGATATCTACTTGTAGTTTTTTTCCATAAGAAATAAATCAGTATATTTTGCTCTTAAGGGCTTTATTACCTTTTTTCTCTTCTTACAAGTAAAAGCTGAATAAAAACACATCAAAGAGCCAGAGTGCCCCCTCGTGACCATCAGTATTGCTTCATTTTAGAAATGTTTCTTTCATATAGATGTTGACTGATATTTTTCTTTCCCAATTATTCTTGACAGAAGTTTTAGTGCTCTTAAGCCAACATTCCTAAATGTCCTCCAAGATATTTTTAAGAGCTAGACCTTTCAAATACATATATACAGATCATCAAAGGTCACCTGTGTATAACGAAAATAAAGACCATGCTGTGCTTCAAAAGCAAACCACAGGTTAGATCAACCTTCCAGTGGCTACCTTGGTTTGGCAATCTAAACACCATTCTGCCACAACAGGGAAGCGAGAAGGGGAAATTAACCTTCTTCATCAACAAAATTACCCATGTGGGTCAACAAAGTAAACTGCCCCAATGAGCGCTGGAGTGACCGACAGAGGAGACTAATTCCTTCCAGGAACTACACTACTGCTCCCAGACTTTGAGATCCACATGTAGGTGCTGGCAGACACTATGTGGTGCCCAGAGACCTTTGGTCCAGCCCGGGCAATCTCTGTGTCCCAGCTGCAGCGCAGCTCCTGGGGCAGCGCTGCTCCAGGGGAAGGCAGCTCTGCAGGAACACCAGTGGGGATTGGATGGAGCTCCCTTCCTGGAGATCTCCTTGGTCTTCTGCTTGGAGAAGGGAGGGACTGAGGCTCCATGTGCTGCTTGGTTTCATGGGCTGACTGCAGTTTTTCACTGAGGAACAGCAGCTTTCCCTGGAGCAGTAAAACGGACAGTTCAGAACTAAAACTGAGAGACTATTTCCCAGTTCAAAGGAAGAAAAACCTGCAAGCAATCAAAAGCAGATGGCTACTCCAATGCCGCCTTCTATCAAGTTGCCAGTTCCTATGGGATCACTGTTCGCTTTATAGCCGTTGCCACTGCACCATGAGCAATGAAATGCTCTGACACAGGAGGCTACAGGCTGCTTGCCCAGACACCGCTATTTGGTTGCCACTGGCACACTGGATATATAAGGAGGAAATCTAAACTTTCAAAACTGACTCAAGGACAGACATTCCCAACATGAAAGGCAACTAGTGCAATGTCTGCTCCCCAAAACAGTGCAACAAAGATACTCAGAAATACTTCAGAGCTTGTTCCTAGGGAACTCAAATGTTCTGTGTTAAAGTACCTGTACAAGCATTCAATTAAATTCTTCTAACATGCCAGAAGGCAATAAAGCTAACCATGACATTCACTTCTCAGTGAAGCAAAATAAGAAAGTGATTTTAAAACAAAGCAGATCTGAAGCTGAACATATACATCTTCAGAACATCAGACCTTTCAGTTCCAAGCAGCTTTTACCCTTGAATTATAAACTCATGATTTAATACATTATCCACTGCCAAAATTTCCTAAAGAGGGTAAAAATACCCTCTCTGGGCAATCTGTGTGCAAATGGAACAGCTTATTAAGGATTCCTTAATTGAGAATATGTAAACAAGGGCATTAGCCACATAGAAACGATTTCTTGAGGCAAATTTCATGGTTTGATTTCCCAGAAATACACTGGAAAATTTGCAAAAGAGACTCTCTCTCACTGCTTTGTGCTCACAGCCACAGAAAACAAAGGCAGGCACCCACCCACCCAAGACTGAGCTCAGCTGCCACAGGAATTACCAGCACCAGGAGCCCTAGCAAGGCCACAGCTAAAAAGGAACAAGGAAAATACCTGCCTAGCAGCTATTGCCAACAGCAAGCACTGACAGAGAAGCAGCAATTCCATTTCCTAGCCTGAAGGCTCTGTGGTGCTCTTCTAAATTCCTTTTATGTATGTGTTGATTATCAGTATCTTAAATATCCCAAATTTCCTGTTGCTCAGCTGAAAACCATGATCTTAATGGTGATTGATTAGCACCACTCAGCCAATATACCCAGCAACATTTGCCAACATCAACTGAAACTCAAACACATATTACTAAGCCAAGTGAAAAAAACTAAAGTGTGGTTCCTTTCTGAAAATCAATTCTGTAAGGCAAATAAATGGGAACTATTTCTTCCTTAGTAGGAACTGCTTTTTGCTGATGAAGTTGGACTTATTCATGTTAGCAGCACACACATTTTTATTGCCTTTTTTTTCCTTTATGAGAAATTCACCTGAGCGAATTAATTTCAGATTAACTTACCTCTCAGTTAAAAGTAGGTGATACCAGTGAAATGAATTAGTACAAAAGACAGTCAGTCATTGCTGTCATCTTTATTCAACAAGGAGAACTATTTGGCAATAATTTTTTTTTATTTTCTTTAGAACAGCAGAAAATACGATAACTTCCTGAGTACATAATGGTGTCATTTTGCAGTGAGCTGCTACATCACTCCTTTTTCCCTGAGGTAACCTCACTGTAGAACACTCTGAAAAGAACAGTATACACCAAAACCATAAAAAAACCTGAGTAAAATATTCTCTAGGACACTCAGAACAACTTAGAAATACAACTGGTTGAGGCACTGCTTAATCTATAAATCCAAAACATTCATCCCAAGCAAACCCAAATGGCATCAATTAAAAGAGTTCCCCTTCTTTCATGTCTTTTAGATCTTCAGTTAAATCTCAGTCTGTTCAAATAGTTTTGTTCCTTCAAGTTATAAAACTGTATTAGAGGGACTAATCTTGACCACACAAAATCAGCCCCCTCTTGAGAAGTAAATAAGTGTGTGTGTGCGTGTAATGCTTCTAGGCATCTCTGTTCTCTAGGTGCTCGAAGCCTTCCTCACCTTGCACTGAAATACTAATAAGTACAGTAATCCTGTTCCCCTTTTGCATCCTCGGTCACTCTACTGGACAGTTTGTTTGAACATTACAAGCTATAATAAATTTTCTTGCAGTATTATCTAAATATTTTCCACAATTCAGAGCTAGATCAGTACTTCAAAAATGAATGTTAAAAGAACCAGCCACTGACAACAAATCCTAGATCAGCACTCACTTAAATCATCATTTAAGTATTAAAAAAAGAAAAATAAGATGGACTGTCTTATTACATGGTATATTTCTAAACCTTCCCAAGCCATCAGTAAAAAAAAGAAAAATAAGATGGACTGTCTTATTACATGGTATATTTCTAAACCTTCCCAAGCCATCAGTAAACTTTTCCATATGACCTTGCATCGAGTTATTTGACCTACCTATGTCTCGATAAAACCAGCTGGAAAACTGTGTAAAAAGGTTCTGTATCTGAGCTGAGTGCTGGGCAAGTGAGTTGCAAAAGCAATGAAGAGGTCTGAGCGCTGCCTGGAGGCAGAGCCATGCCGCAGTCCTCCTGGGAGGCCCAAAAGGCAAGGAGCACAGCAGGATTGCTGAGCATGGCTGCTAGACAGATGGAAATTCATTAGCACATGGCAATGTCAGGAAACATTAGCAGTAAAGGCCCATTTTGTTACAGCAGCTCTGTATCTAATCACAAAGTTTAGGATATTTTACAGAACTGCATCAGTCTTTACCTACTGCAGGCCAAGAACTCCAGCAGAAAACGAAAGCCCCGCTTTATATTCCAAGGACAGCAAACTCCTTTCTCATTGGAGGATCACAGTTACTGACCTGTTGGAAAATGTCTGATCAGCCATGATTTACTAAAAAAAAAAAAAAAAAAAAATCTTTGGGATTTCCTTTTCTGGATAGATCACTGAATACGTAAACCATAGGTGTTTCTGTGCAACACAGGAATTCAGTTCAAACTTAGAGGGCCAAACACCACGTTGAGGATGCACAGCAGAGGAAACTCAGCCCATTGGCTTCCCAGCCTTTTAGAGACTTGGAACAAGGCTCCTCGAGAAGCCCAGCTCTTTGGCATGTCCTCAAGGAGAACCAGAAGCACCTTCAAGGGGAGGAGCAAACACCTCTCCTGTACAAGTCAAACGGCCCCCAAGTCTGCTCCAAACCCCAAAGCCACAGTGCTCAGCAAGGATGAGACGGCAGCAGCAGTTCTATGACTTTTGCACTTCCAGCCGCTGGGTCAGGAGGCCAGAATCAGGTGGTGAGGGAACAACAGGCTTGATCTTCATCTCTGGGAAATTCAGGCCTCGGAAGGAAAATTCTCAGCTGAGCAGTTCAAACAAACCAATGTAACTGCAGAAAGGTTTAGCCTTTTCTAAGCTTTCTGCAGTCAAGCTATCTGCTCAAAATCAGAGAAGTTACATTGATTCTTTAAGTACCCTAGCATCATAAATACTGCAAATCGATATTTTGCTGTTTTTCTGCCTTCGAAAAGCAAGAATAATAATTTGGACAAGTCATAGTTATAATTTCTAGTTCTTTTTCCAATTCAGTTTGAGAAGAATTTTGCCAACTCACATCTTCGTAATAACAAAAATCAATTCAATTTTGATTACTAAAAGACACTGCCTGGTATTTCCAACTTTGAGGACCTGTTCACACACCAAGAGATGGTAGATCTCTGTCTGCCCTTCAGTTGGGGGCTTTCAGGGCATTTACACCGTTCATCCATAATCTTAAAAAAGAAAAAAAGTAAAAACTGATTATTCTCCAATTGCTCTTACAAAGATTGCTAGGTTTAAAGTTTTAATTTTCACCAACAGGTGGAGCCATCAATTCTGAATTCATTATCTGTTAGTGATCTAAAACAATTTAGATATTTTCTGAAAAATAAAAGGAAATACATTTCCTGTCCTAACTGATGCGAAAGCAAGGAGAGTTACAAATGGCAATATGGTTAGATTATGGAAGACTAGATTAAGGAGAGGGGTATACTGGGTAGAAATCTGGTGTTTCAGTATCATCACGATAACTTATTTAAAATAGAGACTCTTTTAATCAAAGCAGTAGTAATCTTTCCTTTTTAACTCATTTTTGGTGCTAAAATTTCCTATTGCTAACAAGCAGTTTATAAAAATGGTTAAACTAACGTAATGTTTAATTACAGAAAAGACATCCATGTTACAGAAGGTCAGTGAACATAGGGACTACATTTTGAGAAGAGGTTGGTTTTTATCCTCTGAGTAACTTAACTGCAGTAACACAATTTCTGAAGTTCAAACAAATGATTAAAAACTTTGGGGTGAATTCTACTTGTGGGCAGGCATATGCAACTCCCATTAACTTCTCAGAATAAACTCTTAGCTATTCCCCAAAATTTACAGAAAATAAAATTGCCAAAAAAATTGAAATTCATTATACTATTGATCTCAGTCTGCTTATTAATTAGCTAGCTGTCTGCTGAGGTATCAAATTAAGACTTCTACACAGAGATAAATTATATTTGAATGACACATCTCATATCACTATGCAGAAATCTTTTATTTGCTGAGGTTCTTGTTTCATTGCTGTTTATAAACTGAGTAAAATAACAACCCTTAAGGGTGTATTTGAGAAAAAAATAAATAATTACTCCTTATAGGACTGCATATGTCAAAGTACTATCTCATCATTTAGAACGTCCACTGGAGCAAAACACTGGAGTTTCTTCCTTGTGGAAACCACCTGGATTTACAGACTTTCTGGCTCAGAAAACAGAGCTCTACTGAGCAGAAAGGGTCCAAAAGCTAAAGAAAGTGGGGACAGGAGAAGAGAATGTTTTAGCAACAACAGGAATTTAGCTAGCAGCTCAGAAGAGACAGGGGGGAAAAAAAACAAGATAGCATATCATCCTATTATCAGTTTAAGGAAATCAGCATAGTTCCAATGATATTCAGTTTATGTCAGTGGAGCAGGCCTGCAAATGTGGAAAGAGAAATTTACAGGGAAGTCACATACTGGCAGTGTCCCAGGAATACAAGTCAAACCAGCTTTACCTTCTTCAGTACATTTCAGCTTCGCTGATGTCTAAATAAAAGCTCTCATTTAATATTACAATCTCCTACTTGTATAACTTTTGTGACAAACTCACAAGACCTTTATCAAAGAGCATTGCTTATTCTTGTGAACGATCCCCATTTATTTCAATGGGGGTATTTTCAGAAGTGAGAACTAAAGAGTCAGGCTGCACAGAAGTTTTCTTTTTCACCCTGAAAACCCAGTTACATGAACTTCTCATAAATATCTCTGTTCAAGCCATCAACACTTTATTACTGTAAAGAATTCTCATCCTTTTTATAACCAGAATCAGATGAACTGATAAATCCATCCTGGGGGAAGGGGGGAAAATAAAACCCCCCCAAAAAAACCAAAAAAAAAAAAAAAAACACAACCCACACACAGCACAGACTGTTCCAGTCAATTCACAACCGGGTAGCCCTGCACCGGGTAGCATAGCTGCATAGTCAGGTAGAGTGACATGCCTTGTGACTGGAAAATACCAGCGAGAGCATTTACTGAAACCATTTTTGGTAAAAGCTGGAGCTTAAGTGTGTGACTTTCCCTCCAACAAGCCCTCCAACTACTGCTTAGAAGCTCTGTTAATAGCAGTAATTTTGCCACTTACCCTTTGAGTACTTTGTTTCAAGAAGTGAGCAAAGATCTCTGGAAAGTTTTCCCTGGTACCTCTGGAATCAATCTGTCTTTTAGCCTTTCAGTTGAGCTACCACAATGATTTCACCATTCGTGTCTACCTATCAAATAAAAACAGGAATAAGGAGCTTTCAGTGTTACTTATCAGCAAATATTCTGCTGGTACAGTAGCAAACTGTTGCTTTCTAGAGGCAGAAGAGTCTGCTTCTTTCTATTGGACTAGCTGGAAAGGAGCAAGAAAGCAGTCAACATGTTTGTCAAGAAAAGCTCTTAAAGGGCAGCACAAGTGAAGCTTATCTATTGACTTAACATTATTCTTTACATAGTTACCCCTGAAAGTACAGTCGCCTACCACTGGGCTTGGTTTATTTACCATGCACAGCATGCAGTTATCTAATGGGATGTGCTTAGAGCCCTATTACATGATAATGCTAATTAACTGGATTGTTCTCATCTTTCTAGTGTTCTGTTTGCTTTCCAATATTCATTTTATTCTCATTTGAGGATGTGAAATTCTCTAAATAATCTCCTCTCAGTAATGGAAATCACTTAGGTAGATTGCCTTGTATTAGTGTGCCACATACTCTGCCTCTTCGAAGTGGTAGGTGGAATCAGAGAAATTATATTACATACAAGTGTATTTGGAAGACAGCATAATTCAGATGATGCTGCCTACTCCTTTTGACATCTGGTATATTTAGTCTATGTATTTTATGACTATCTCAACTGTGTTGCATATTGTAAAAGTACATTGTTCAGGTATGCTCTTAAATTAGGGATAATAAGGCACCTGAAATGACTAGTCCCAATGGGTATCTCAGAGTTATATTCTTTATATATATTTTTGCTTGCTTTGAAATGCAACAAAAGAGTAAAAAGTCTCTTGCATTAAAAATTGATTTAAAAGACAGACAACACTCTTCAGTTTTCTAGATACTCAATATCTGATTACAGTAACTTGTTACAGCACCAATTGGAGTACTTATCCACTCAGAGGAAAATAAAAAACCCTGTGCATTGTTTCCTGCAGGATATCAAAATGTAGAAAGTCATGTGGCAGCATGGGGATGTCAGAAAGAAAATAAAAAGAGCGTGTCAGAAAGAAAATAAAAAAATTGCAATTACTAAGGCAATTCAGATAAAGTCTTTACATAATCTATTTTAGAAAGCATTTTGGAAATTCAAACATTCGCCATCTTCTAATAAATGGGAATATAGAGATAGGGGTAGGATATACAGTATCGAAGTATTTGTGTCAAAGTCACCAAATGGAAAGATTACAAGATAAATTGAACAATAGAAATATATTATTACAACTTTCTCAACAAAGCAAAATTTGAACCCTTTGATAATCTATGCCTGACTGAATATTTTTTCCCACTGAATATTCATTTGTTGTTGAGAATGGCATATATGAGAGTTTCTTTTAGTGCTGTATGAATAAAAATGCACTAAAATAATCAAAATACAACATAACATAACAAGCATTTTGCCAGTCAGTGGCACATGACACATAACTTTTCCTGAATCTGCTATTGTTGAGGTCCATAATTTTATCTAGTGCATGCTAGAAAAAAAAAAGAAAAAAATTAACAAATGAGCAGGGACAACAAAGTTAAACTTAAGTAAGGAAATGAACTGTTAAAACCCTTTTATTGACATATGATTCTGAACATAATGTGATTTACTTTTGCTTTGTCAGATACTCCAATATATTTCACTTATTATGTTGTCTGCCTCTATTATACATTATCTATTCCTGAAGAGAAAGACATATTTGAGATGAGTTTCTCATGCTCATAAACCCTATTTAACAGTGTTGATACAGTATTTTTTAAATTCCACAGGTGTAATGAATGTATAAAATATGTTGCATGATGTGGACAAAAGAGGAATATATATTTATGAAAGTCAGATGTACAAAAGCCCAGGGGGAGATTACAGTCATGCTGATGATGCTCTGTTCGTTCTTACGGAGAGTCCTCTACCAACATATAATTAATAATACTTTCAACGGGCTGAGAAAATGCTACCCACGAATTACCAAAGAAAATGACTATTGAAAACAGGATAGTTGAAATCAAAGAGAGATCCAACTACTCTGATCAGAGTTGTTATATTTGAAATCCAAGACTATCTTCAGTGATCTACAGAATGACCAAGGGAATACACTTGTATTTGCTTTTGAGTTAAACAGATGGAAGGAGCTGTAGAGCAAACTGATGCTTATTCCATCACTGACATTATTAATCCACCCTAGAAATATGCATACCATACTGATGCAGTCCAAGTATCTTATCTAAAACAAAGAGAACTGGACACTTTACAACTGATCAGATCCTTCAGAATGTAGTTATCAATTTCCTATTGAAATTTCCTACAGAATTACAATTTTTGTAGGGAAAACAAATGTCACATAAGTGACATTAACAGCCCCTATACATGGCATGTTCTACAGGACACATTCTATATAATAGAGGACTATTAGATGGCTGGCCAGGCCTAGAAGAGCTCTGGTCTCATTCTAAGGAAACCAAGTACTGCAGGGGTTGGATATTATTGCTGGAGAGGATTTAGCTTGTGCCATATATTCTGCTGCCTGATAGAAGGTGTTTTATTACTGGATTCACATGCTGTTCAGGACATCTGTTTATAAAACAGATATTTCACTGGCTTCTATTTCAGTTTTGTGACAGTCTCGGTTGACAAACAATTTTGTTTAACACAGGTGAAACAAGGACCTTTCATCAGTAGCTTTTTTTTCTTTAATATGAAATGTGATGTAAAAGTTTATCTGAAGTAAACAATACTGTTTAGTTTCAGAAGATTTTATATATCAGAAATAGTTACGCTTAGTCTGCAGATTGAGACTTAAAATGCAGAAGCTACTGTATTACTCTGGAGTAGAGTGGATGTGTATTCCCGGCTCTGCTGTCATTTGCTGTGTATCTTGGATGTGCCATAGGCAGGGACTTTGTTCTGCTGGTTATTACCTTTGCAGGTGGGAAACCTGAAGCATCATCTGGAAGGAGCTGTAACTGTGATCCTCCTTGGCAGTAAGCCTGAAACCATATATTGTACCTCTGTGGGCTCCTGCCCACTCCCACAGATGCCATAGCAGTTTGTCAGGACAGACCAGACAGGAAGGAAGAATGAGGCTATAAAAGAGAGAAACATTAAGTAAATGCCATTCAAGCCATTACACACAGCCGGAGGCGAGTACTCAGTACCTGAGTGTCAAGTGAGTGCAAACTCACTCACCTTCCCTGCCTAAACCTCCTTGCCCTTATTTACTTACACCCTAGCTACTTCATTAACTGGTATCTTCCATATAGTTAAAAAGGCAAAAATATTATTTNAAGGAAGAACGAGGCTATAAAATTAGAGGCAATCTGAGAAGAAACATTAAGTAAATGCCATTCAAGCCATTACACACAGCCGGAGGCGAGTACTCAGTACCTGAGTGCCAAGTGAGTGCAAACAAACTCACCTTCCCTGCCTAAACCTCCTTGCCCTTATTTACTTACACCCTAACTACTTCATTAACTGGTATCTTCCATATAGTTAAAAAGGCAAAAATATTATTTTTAAGAGGTCACGAGGCTATCATTACTGTGCTGAGTTATTTCTCCACATGGCCTACACATTTTGAGCAACTCAGATGATCCAAAGCATAGAACAGTCAGGAACACCGAGGAGAGGACTTCTCGGGCAGATGGGCATCTCCAACAGACCAAGCTGCAGCTCCTACTTCTAGTTTCACACCAACTCAAGAACATACAAAAATGGAAACAAAGACCATTGATCTTTGGGAAAAAAATGGAGCACAAGCAATGGCACACAAAATAAGTTGTTGCAAGTAACAATAAGTATTTAAGTAATGCTGATAAAGGGTGAGACAGGAGAGAAGTATACACAAATAGAAGACCGTGCTGTTTTCCAGTATCAGCCTAAATTATTCTTTAAAAAAAAATACAGCTCTGTAGCAATTCCCTGATAGCTCACACAGGCCAGGATTTCTTATTAATTTCTCTAACTAGGACACATTGATAAACAAAAAATAAAAAGCATTAAGTATATATTGACTTTTATATTTCTAGGTTATCTATTTTTCTGCAGAAATATAATTTACTAATTTTATGTAGAAATAAAGTGTTATTTAAAATAATAATAAAAAATCTTTCCCTCTCAAGCAATATCAGTTTTAGTTTGTTGTAGCCTTTTAATGAGTAGATATTGAGGAAAAGCAACCAAAAAAAAAAAATCACATGTAACAGTAGTGAAAGCTGTTGCTTTCAGCAAATGAAGGCAGAGATGGGGCAGGACTATTTTGTTAAGATGCACACTGCCACAAGACTAAGCACTGCCTAGACAATAGAAGAGTATAGCACCAGTTTTCAGCCCCCAAAATTTGGAATCACTTAGTGAGTCTTCAGTGCTGCAAGGTTTAGGCTGAAATCCACTTGATACAAGAGTATTCCCGGATAGAAATCTGGAATCAGGCACAGAATAAGAGATACACCCTAACAGAAAGCAGGTGAAGTTACAGATACCAGCTGACTCCACATGCCTTACGTTCCTTTCTTCACTACATGTTTTTAAATTTGCTCTTTGACCCATCTGAATTTCCTTCTCACATGGACACAAACATTCATATGACTTAGTGATGACTTGATTAAATAAACAAAGATAATAAATGGCTTTTAATTTAAACAAAATAGAGAAAGCTCCCACAATACTTCAGTAGTTTTCCCATTACGTGTGAAAATGCGCTTTCTACTTTCCCAAGTGACAGTGGTAGAGAGGAAATTTGATTTGAATTATTACTTTCATAAATGCTCACACAGATATTCAGACATTGTCCAAAGCTAGTGCTGCACAGCAGATATTACAAAGACTGAAAGCCAAAACATTGAAACTTTGGCATTTCTAATGAGAAAAACGCACTTTTTATTGTCTTAGTTATAGTATATAGATTCAGACAGCTGATAAATGTAATGATCTGTGTAACAGTCAACACTGTGCAGGTGTACCTCATCACTGTCACACATGGAGAGATGGCTCCTTAGAGACTGCAGATTTATATAGATGAATGCTTTACATAGTTGTCAATGAAACAAGCTAGATGCCATGTCTCTTGGCCAAAGCAAAGCCAAAGTTCATAGCTAGATTCTAGAACATAAGTAGCAATCAGCTATCTTAAAATGCAAAGCAGAACTTTTGTTTTAAAATTATCATAAGACATTAGTTCACTCATTCATTAATGATTTTCTCTTCTGAAGTTTGAGTCAAAATATCCTTTTTTCAAATTTCTCACAGAATAGGGTATTAGTATTGTTGCAAGAGTAAACAATGCAATGATTTTTCCAAAGGAGGATGTACATCATGGTTCATTTGCAAAACTCTTTCTCTTTGGGAAGGGCCGGCAGGAGCTTTACCCGTCCCCACTGCTCTAGGGCAGTGCACAACTCCACATCACACAGCAGTCACAGCTGCCCAGCTCATAACCCACTCCTTGCACACACGAGGGCGATGGATCCTAATAGATATGTACCTGCCTCCATTTGCTTTTTTTAATCTGGTAGGTAAATCCCATTGAATTGAACGCTTCCGCAAGGTAAGAGTTACGTCAACAAGAACATTTGTGGGGTCTCCACACAGAACAGTAATCAGCGTACACCCACTCATGCTCCATTGAAACAAGTGGGACACAGCAGAGAGGGAATTTCAGAAGGTTTCATGTGCCACAATACTCAACACTGAGTGCAAACTTAATGTGCCACAGTACTCAACACTGAGTGCAAAGAAGCCTGCAAAAAGGTGATAATCTGGAACTGCTGCCAATCAAGTGATTACTTGACAGTGTAAGGGAGGGAATGGAGGACACCTAAGCACTTCAGTGCAGCTTTCCCTCTTTCCTATCACAGGATGCAACTTGTGACATAATCGAGCTGTTAGTATGAACTGAATTATTATTATGGCTTGTATTTTAATGCCAACATCTGTAAGCACTCCTGTAAATAACTGAAATTTCACTGCACATATGTTTCAAAGTCTAACCTCTGTGAGGAAGAAAAGGGGAGGTTAGGTTTCAAATTTAGAAGGTGTTTGTCTTATAAATACTTAATACAGACTGCATTTACATCATATTTGTTGTAGGCCTAAGCATTCATTAAACATTTATCAAAAAGATATTGCTATAAATACTTAACACCTTAACTACATAATTTCGTGCAACCCCATTCCTATTCCCAGCTTTTGTAAAAGCCGGATTAGAAACACAGGTCAACAGGTGGGTGTTTCCACAACCATGCTGTCCAAAACAGTGCATTTTTCACTTGAACATGTGTGTATTCATTACAGCTATTAGAAGACACACAGCAATGGGAATCCTGTGTCCAGCTTCATAGCCCGGGCTGTAGCAGTGAAATGCGACTGATAACATAGCACAAACCTGCCCCCTAACAGAACAGAGGCCAGCATTTTTCTGAAGTCTCTCCACACGATACCGAGGCCAGATTCAGAACTAGGAAAAGCACCAGAGATGCATATAATTTTTTATATTGTGGGATGAAAAAGTAATTCTTATGACAGTGTTTCCAATCTGTTGGCTATCCTCCTTTGGAGATATGACAAGTTTGAAGGAATGTGAGGCAAATGAACAATGGATATGATTCTCCAGGTCCACTTAATTCCTCAAGGCAAATGTTCTATCGGGATTATAAAATTGTAAATAGATCCTCGAAAATTACTGCAGTGGAGGGGCCTGTTTAGCTCATAGTTCAATTTGGTAAAAGCACATAATTCCTATTCCAGTAAAATTAACTTTTGAAGTTTGGTGCCTTTTGGGTGAGCTTACTAGCAAGAAAGGAAAAGATCACAGAGGCACCTTAAAACTTGGGGTGAATTTGTTACAACTTTTCTCCTCTGCTTTCCCATGTTTGGGAGCTAATGCAGAAACAGGCTCTCTTTACAAGGGTGCTGGCCATAAGGCAGCCTGAGAACATAAACCTCAGTTATCTTCTATTCACACTAAGCCTAGCAAGATCAAGATACACAAACCATCACTGATACATATTACTCTAACCTGTTAAAATTTTCAGGCAAAAATTTCATGTTTATCTATGTGAGGTAGATATTACCACTGAACATTTTATCTTGTAACAACAAGATCTCAGATTATTCCTACCTAAATGTAATGTTTCGTATCCATCATCACCTTAAATATTTCAAAACTTTGCTGCAATTGTTCAAAAAAACTTTAAAATTCTAACATTATTAGTTAATTAGAATATGAAATTAAGTCCTGTGATTACCATCTCTATAAGAACTTAAAATATTTTACTCCATCATTCACGTTATTAATGAAAATTATGAATAACAATGGAAACAAGAGAGTCTCCATTGACATATTTTTCCATTCCTATTGGGAAGCTTTGATTATGACTTTCCAGCAAATTGTATATTCATATAGTAGTAATTTAACCTACATCACCTTTTACTCATTTGCTTAATAGAATGTCATCTGAGAGAGTCAAAAGTTTTCTTAAGGCCTATATGACATATGCTGCTTATAATCTACCCAAAGAACTCTGTCAGACAGAGAAAAACATTAGTGTCCTTTATCATGATTTATTTTTGAAAATTCCATGTTTATTCATTCCAGTCAGTTAATTACCATTTAGGTAACTGCAAACATATTCATTGATTATTTATTCTAGTATTTTTCTGAGGTTTTAACTCAGGATAACTGAAGTATAATTTCCTTTTAACAACTTCATTGTGAAGACAGACAAGTTTTCCTTCTAGGAATCTTGTCTTTTCTTCATCAGTTCTCAAAGACAGCTGCCAAAAACACTGTAATATACCACTAATTTTCTATTTCGAAAACAAATTTATATTCAGGAAGACATTGAGAATAATGAAAGACAGGAGTCATCATTTTTAAACATAAAAGGGTATTTAACAGTGTATATTACTGGCTCCATCAGTCCCTTCGAAGTGTTCACTGTTGTATTTCACAATACTTGCCAGGGTAGGATACTGACTTTTATGATGAGATGTAGGTTGCTCATTCTTAATCTTCAGTATTGCATGCATATAAATAGATTCCATACAGTAATAATAGCCTCAAAGTATACATAGAATATATATGTATAGTATATAGCATGTGTACATACATACATAAAATAAAGAATGGTTAACAAACTGAATATACACTATCTCAGTATAGAAGTGGTTACTAAACTTCGCAAGCCAGAGTGCATCTATTATCAGCCAAGTAACAGAGACTTATGAGAAAATTTGGGAAAAAAGTGTTCCAGTTCTAGTCTCTCCACAACTCTGAAGTCTCTCTCCATTACTAAAGCAAACTCAAAATTAAACTCAAATTGGAGGGCTACAGCCACTTCCCACAAAGAAGAATCCTCAGCCTTTTCACTGCAAGTGCCAGATTGCCTCCTCTTCTGTGACTTTTCGTATTTTATATCAGACAAATAATTGGCCCATAACTTAACAAAATGGCTTTTTCTGTCTCTGCTTGTAGATCACACTCTCAAATAACAGTCATCTTAATTTCCATTAAACAACCATGACCACAAAGGAATTGCCAGAATTGTATAAAAAATGATCTGTCACAGCCTTTTATGGGAACACACCAACAAAAGAATGTGGCTTTTCTCTCAGTGCAATAATTTTGATCAAGATAGATAATAAATAGTTTTATAATTGTAAAATGCTGTGCATTTTATAACCTACTTTTGGAATAAGGGCACGAAGATGGAAGATGAAGCTGAGTCTACAGATGAACTTAGCCATAAAAAATAAAAGCCATAGTGTGGCAAGTCTGGTAAAACTGCACTTCATTATAAGTTTCCTAATTAATAAAACACCATTCCACCCAAAGTTTCTTATAAAGTATATTAGAAATGAGCAGAATAAGTCAGCCAGAACCAGAATGACTCATTACGCAGTGCAAGAGCAGTGAGATCAACCTCTAGACATTCAGAGGAACTGAGTGAGAATTCTGCATCCATAACTTACGTGGGGAATAACTCATTAAAAAAAAAAAAAAAAAAATCCCTCCCTGAAATCACTAAAAGCACAATCAGTTTAAATAAAGCATTAGAGTGGCAATTTCAAATCAATCTGAAGAGGACACTTCAGGTGCTCAATGACCGAGTTCATCACAAGAAGGTATTATTAATATGTCCTAGTCTCTTGTGTGTGACGGTATCATGGGCCTGGTATGATCCCAGCCGGCTCCCACACAAACCAACCTGCAGACCTGCTAGGAGAGGTTATGTGGAATTGTGTTAAAGAAAGGAAACACGCCAAAGCATGCAGCACAAATTCAGAAACAGATGATGACTGTCCACTTCACATTATCCGAAAAGGGTATCAAGAGTAAGCAGAGAAAAAAAAAAAAAAAAAAAAAGAAAAAAAAAAAAAAAGAAAAAGAAAAAGAAAAAGAAAAAAAGAAAAAGAAATAAAGTGCCACTCTGCAAGTGTCAACTCAACTGGCACTCTAGGACACTTCACCCAAGAAATGACCAAAACTAAATATCAAACCTGCTACAACATGAAGCAGGAAAAGAAGATTTGCAAATGTTAAAATCTGCAAAAGTGAAGGCAGAAGGGAAATAATATAGTAACAACCAAAAACTTCAAAACAACAGCACTTGAAATTGAGATACCAAAGCATCCTTCATGAGTGTGAGCAATGTCTGTGGAGATGAACAAAAGGAAACAGTAAAGCCATCCACAGTCATTTCAGTCATATTTTGAAAATGACAGATGAACTGAAAGCTAAAGCAAGAACAAACTGAATTCAAGGTTGTTGGCCAGATTTTAATGGCAAGAATAATCAGAGGAGTACACCAAATACCAATTACCACTCAGCACAGCAACACAGATTTAATCAGCACATGGAGAGCTTCCATCACAAATCACTACAGAACATCTCAAATTGCTATTAAATTCAAAGAGAAGGATTTCCATCATGACAGTGGAGCTTGCATAGTTAAACAAAGGCTAGAACAAATGGTTAACTAAATTGTCTGATATTAAATAATATGTCATCTCACCTTTCATGTTTGGCAGTGCCATCAAATGCGATATAAGACACAATATATACAATCTATTCCCCAGCAACAACAGATTTAGATGCTCTAGACTGTCTGTGACATTGCTATAAATGCTAGCCCAATAGAAGTGCAAAGCCCAACACAGTGTCTAGTTATACAGAAAAATGAAGATTTTTTCAGTTATGAGAAAAACATAAATCTAATAAAACCTCTAGTAAAGTCTAGCTCAAATATTTCATTAGAAAGTCAAGTGAGACACTGTCCCTTTCCTGATACAGGCAGTGATGGAGAAACCTACAGAGTTTCCAGAAGGAAATTATTTAATAAGTGGGCAAGGTAGCATCTGCATTTACCAATTTAGGCAAGATTTGGCCACTAAAAATCTACAACTTAAACACCAGTCTGAACCTCTAACACATGTTATTTCCACTTTACCAGATGAATCTGAAAGCTGGCAATCAACCAGAGGTACAGACCAACAGGCAAATGCCTGCAAACAATTATGTTTTAGATATACAAAGTATTTCATGAAACAGACTTATAATGTCACAATTAATCAAAATTCAAAGTGCTTTATCTTTATAGTTATAAAAAGAGAAAATGGAAATAGTGAGTATGTATTAAACATGGTCAATCAATACGATCTTTTCTTAAAACTCATTGAAAGAAATACTCTGAGACAGACCTCTCCATTTTAAACCATAATGGTAGAGTTGTTTTACGCCCTAGCAAATCTCTAATATTACAGAAGGAATTCAGACATTGAACAATCTAAAAAAAGCATGAAACAATCATACTGTTTGAACAATATTTGCTAGGATTACATGCTATTTATAGTTCTTGCAACAGCATCACTTGCTGAGAATTTAATATTATTAATAAAGTGCCAAAGTACAGCTTAATATGTCCTCAGTTATAAAAGAATAAGAGTCCATCTGGCAATCATGTAACAGACATTAAAGACTATTTATAAAATGAATTTTAATTTAAAGTGTTACTCAGATTTGATCCTTACTTTTTTTTTTCCTCAGTTTATTTAAACTGGGCCAAGTCAGCTTTATAGCCTGTATGAAAATACATAAGATTGCTTTAGGTTATTGCCCAGATACACCTCTCAAGCAATAAATTTGAGATTCAATTTTCCAGTCTTAATAGGAGGCTCAGCTAAGCAAAAAAATTCACAGAGGCTCCATTTCTGCAAACTAATGGGCACTGCCAGTAAGAGGTACTAGGAACATCCATGTTGCTACAGTCTAGGAACTAGTTGCCCCCTGGATGGCTGTATTGAAGACATTTGTCTTGGCTGCTCTGGCACAAGACAAATGGCAGAGTCCTGCTTTCCTGCAGCAGCAGCAGGACACCGTTGGGGACACTTCAGGGCACCTAAGCTAGCATTAGCTACCTACATTCGAATTGTACTTGTGGTTTCATTGCAGTCTGTTTTATTAAAGTACCAGAAAAAGAGTCCGATTGGAATGCCTGCACAAGAATGCGGTTCAAATTACAGGCATGTTTTAGTAACTTATTGTTAGTTCAACCCATGTGCACACAAAAAAAATCATGGTGAATAACAGATTTTTATTTTCATATTTTTGCTATTAATCTTACATACATCAATGCACCTAATATCAGCATATCTGCATTAATGACACATACTATTGCTTAAATAAAAATATTTTATTTGGAAGAAGATAATGTTGAATAATTTTATCCAGATGTTGGTCAGAAGCTTCCAAAAGAAAAGAGCTTACAAGTGCCAGATGCAGTGCCCCTTATTTATTATCGTAGCTGGGAAAGAGGATGCTCTCACCCAGATATACATTGCAGGACCCCTGGTTTGACTCAGGGAGATGTAGAAATATCAACTTCTGTGACTGAAGGAGTAGATTGAGGGAGGATCTGAAGTACAGGTGATCTTGCAGCCAAGATAGTATCAAGCAAAAAATGAATCCTGGGCAGGGAGTGACAACAAAAGCAAAGCATGAGGGAAAAACCTACCACCACCACTACCACTCACTCTGACCTCTGCTTGGACAACCCATTCTGTAAGTATCCCCTCTTCATCCTAAACACTTAAGTCCATCTTGAATATTCTGAGAACTACATGTGTATTTTATTTGATATACCCATCACTGAAAAAGTTATCACAGGCATCCTAAGCCAAATACTCACTGTCAGGTTCCAAAGGAACGCTTTGCCTCAAAATCACCTTTAGATATGAAACAGGGCAAGGAACTTGTTTCTTTCATAGTTTCACTGGAAGACTAGCTAACAAAAACTAAGAAAGATGAAAGTATTTTTTCAAAGGTTTAAACAGAAAACAATTTTCATGAATGCAAAGATGTGTATAATGCCAAATAACAGCCAATTAAAACTATGTTCTTACTGCTTTGCCTGTCCAAGTCTTTGGATTTCATATTTTAGTTTAGTCATTTGATTTTCTTTTTCTTATGGACTTTTCTGCTATGGAGCAATATTTTTATTCCCTTCATAAGTTGAACTAACTCAGCTTACATTGCAAATAATAATCTTTTTCTGATATCCTGCCAGAAATCCAAATAACTTTTTCAGTCTTTAAAGGAAAGGTCAGAGATACACTGCTCACCTGCATCACACCACATCATCACATTATGCACATCAAAACATTCTTAGCAAGTTAATACAATTAATTTAAAATTCACTTCTTCACTATAGTCTTCCTCCATGAGATACAAAGAGTGATGGGATAAAACCAAGAAGGAGATCCAGTTAACAAATAAGTACTACAGTAACTGGAATCTGCATATAAGAAACCAGTGGGTGCCCATTTTCTCAGCATGTCAGCATGGCACTGACAGGCATTTCAGCTTTCAGTGAGAGCTAGGATGATTAAAATGGTCATGTAAAGTCAACTCTTCCTTCCAGTCCCAATTTGAAAACTTATTTTCCTCTTATGTATTATCTTAGTATCTCCAGTAGAAACTATGCCACAGAATAATATCTCAGGGAATGAAGGATCAGGATAGAAAGCTGTGTACAGCACCACAGAAAACCCCCAAATCTTCAGCGGATGTAATAGAATAACCCACTGTACTTTTTTGATTGCTTCTGAAATGAGATCTCATGTTTATGCTTGCCAGACAAAATTAAATCATAAGCACACAATTATAGTAATTAGCTGCTGATGATAATTCTATGAAGAGCCATGTCATTCTCTCCTACAACACAACTCTATTTCTGAATGTCTTCTCTAAATGGATTGAAGACAAAGTGTTCTCACTTCCACCCCTAGAAGTAACCTCAAGTACTGCTTTGACAATGAAATTGCAGGCCTGAGATATACTTGGGAGGATTTTTTCTGCAATGCATATGTGTTTTTTTTCCTCCAGGATATACATTTTTAATTATTTTAATAACAATAAGGAAGTGTTTCCCCCTTGGTTGTACACATGCAGCCCCACTAAAGTGTTAGAAAGGGAGAGCATTTGACACAGTGCACTGAAAGCAACTATCAGCATGACTGCTGGAAGAGCACAGGGACCAGGCTAAGGTGTTGTTGGGAAATGGGTAAGAGGAGATAATTCAAGCACTGGAATCAGTGGAGGAGGCGGCAGTGGCTGAGGTGACCCAGCTGTGCTATTGCGCTCAGAACTGCAAAGGGGCTTAAAAACAACAGGTGCCCTGTGTCACATCCAGAGACACTCCAGACAGTCCAACCAGAGTGAGGTTTAAGATGTATTATTCATGGAAAATATAAAGAAGCAAGCCAACATGGCAATTTCTAATGAAAACTCAATAAATGCATTTTTTTTTTTTTTTTTTAAGAATTATTCTGTTACCTCATTAAGGTTTTACTTCAAAAAAAATCCGAAGGATGCTAGTCTAACTAATTAATTTCAAACAAAATAGTATATTTAACCTACTTTCCTCTTTGTATGCTATAAAGAGGATGTAAACTAGCCTGTGTGCAGGCACCCATTTCTACTATACTTTCAGTTTTTAAAGTAATTTTGCCAATAATGCAATTCGGAAAGGAAGCTTTTTCTTTTTCCCATTGTTACAATTCAAACCATTATAAACATGATAAAGACCATGTCTTAGAATCTCTCAAATTGCCTCAGCCTCAAAGAGCATCAAGCCTTTGCAGCTATGTTAATTCAAGGACCTCAAATATGCAAGACAAGTTGCTTTTTTAAAAAGTTTCCTTTTAACCTTTTCACTAGCATAGCCTTTAGCCTTATACTCTTTCTCCAAATAACCTCAGCTTTTTCTTGACTCACATCCAAAATAGCTCTTTTTGAACTCACTCAGCAACAAACACTCCTCTGCACAATTCTGTGTTATCTGCATGGGTTTTCTTGTTTTTCTTGACTTTCAGCAATCAGCAGGTCTGGCCCAGGATCAAATAAGTGTTAGAACTGAGTACCCTCAAACACATGGAGTGACTGCTGACATCATGGGGTCAACCGCAGGGTAGATTTTCCTGCAGTCTTAGTATAGGGTATCAAACATTGTTAACTGTTAATATCCTGACAAGTATGTTCATTTTTGTACTAGCAAATTCTCATAGGACCCTGAAATAAGTTTGATAGCATGAAACTGATGGAGCAAAAATGCAGGCAAACAGAAGAAGCCACAATGTTGAAGATATTAATCTGCTGTTTACAGCNACAGGCAAACAGAAGAAGCCACATTGAAGATATTAATCTGCTGTTTACAGCAGACCAGACTGCGACCGTGTTTTATGCTATACACAATACTGGGTCTTCACCTTTTCTTCCACAGGAACCAGCACCTGGAAGGCTGCAGCATTTAGCATATAAATCTGTTGCTCACATCTCCTCTCAAGCCTATCTTGTCCTAGTCCAATTTTAAATATTCAAGAACCATGATCACTTATAATTAGGAACAATTTGTATTTTAGAGTTATTTAAAGTCTTATTATTCCATGGCCAGTTTAGGAATGTCCAGAAAACCATCCAAGCAAAATAGTCTGAGCCACTGAAATTTACAAGGTAGTGTTTTTCTCTTTCATTTATCAGGATATTAGGCTTATTTATATAATGTGAATGCAGGCATGATCAGCATTTCCATTTGCCTAAAAATAATAATAATAATAAGATCCAGTATCTCATCAGAGTCAAAAGTAGTCCCATAAGTTTTCAAGAAAAATCATGGTCATTATATTTCTCTAACAAAACAATTATGCAATTTAACAATTATTTTATATACACAATATCCAAACATCTTGGAGCTGCTTTCATTATAGTGTTATCAAATAAGCAGCCTAGCAAAATGAGAACTAAGATATCTACAAGATACATCACTGAGAAAATTTACCATAAAAATAAAGTAGGTGTGTATAGGTATCTGTGTAAGGAAGAATATATATAGTCTTAACACATATGCACACTATAAACGTGTATCACAGGGCATATGATTATTATTACGTGTTTTGTATAACAGCACCTAACTACCATAAAAAGTAAGGAGCTGAATTGCCACATGTTACCCAGATACAGCAGGTCCTTTTGAATCAGATTTAAAGTTAAAGAGGAAACATCATAAGCAATAATAGCTGGTGAAAGAGTATGGCAAAGACTAGAAAGAAATTATAGAAGCCACAGTGCTGTTGGTTATTTAGATACAGACATCCTTCCAAATGGGGTCTGAATATAGTGAAACATTGTTCATTTTGTTTGTAAATCTACATATTAGCAAAACAAACTGAATTCTTCATGTTTTGAAACCAAAGAGAAATGGGGATGGGACAAGTGCAAATTCCTTCAGAAGAGAAAACGTTCAAATAAAGTACAGATTTTTATTTTACTGATCATTTCAAGTGAGGAAAAAGAACACAAAACTGTATCAGTGAGGAATAGAAGAATAGACCCAAACATCAAATGTGACCTGTTAAAGCCTGTCAATAAGAAGTAGTCTTAAAGTGCAAAAGAAAAGGAAATTCCAATAAAAGACAGAATGAGAAGTGGGAAGAGCAAATAACAAGTGCTAGAGCAACAACAGCAAACAAACACAGGTACCAGTAGTGCGGCCCACAAAGGGAAGAGGCTGTTAAAAAGGGAAGACTGTTAGAAATTATGGCCAATTTGGAGAGAGGGAATAATCTATAATAGAAAGCTATAAAGTTATGAGTTACAGCCTGGAATTTCATTTGAGGAGTTGTGACTTGAGCTCCACTGTTAATAAATTAAGATAACAGACCCACCCACTATTCTGCTAGCATAATAGCCCCTTGGTTTATACTCAACTGTTTATTCTATATTTAATACTCTCTGTAGGTGCTGGAACCCTTGGGACTGCAGGTTGTCAACACAGCAATCTGACAGTTAGCATTAATGACTCAATAAATATGTCTTCTTGGTTCTGTATAAAAGCCCAAAATGTTCCTCTGTCTTTGATTTTTCTTATTCATTAAAAATATACAGTCTTTCAAAGCATTCCCTGTCAAACAGTGATAATGGGGATTTCATTGGCCATTGCCTTGCACATGCTGATCTATCCTCTAAACAAAAGTGTCAGAATATTTACACAGGAGGAATCTGGCCAGCTGGAGGGCTTTACTGAAAACTAAAATATAAAATGAAAGCATTTATAACATTTGCATTTAATGTAAAAATCTGCCAAAGGTAATGACCAAATGGATAATTTAAAACTGGAGCACAACCAGCCAGAGAAATACAATTACAAGTTAGCACTGGAAATTCTTGTTCTGGTTCTCTGGAGAGTATAGTTGGATTATGGTACCATAGTTTTTAATATGAAACAATTATAGTAATCTCCAAATAATAAAAATCCATAAAATGCTCTGGTATTCTGGTTCATTTTCCCAACATTTTCATTCTTGATATTAGATAATATTGAAAAAAGTACAAAAAAGTAATGTACAAAAAGTACAGCATACCATTGTATGCTGACAGCTCTCCATATCTGATAAGAGAAAAATACAAATGCTTATGCAATCAAATGCTCTGCTTGCTTCATATGTCCCCATTCTAATTAGTAATTATGAACATGAATACATGACCTTAAAAAATTGAGAACTGTATTTGACCCTTGAAAAATGAAATTCCATCCCTGTAGACATATTGACACAATTCAGAGCACAACAAATACAAGGTGTGATGCATCTCAAACTTAAATCTAGCCCATAATGAATCATCTAAATTGACCTTTGGAAACCTGCTGCTGACTGGGACTGTAATATCACCCGCAATTCAATAATCTTTTCTTTGCCTTCTGAAGAAAACTCTCAAAGGGCATCTATAAGAATAAGCACTGTTAAATCAATAGGCCTGAAGATTCTCTGCAGGATGCAGATCTCCTGGAAACTTCATGACAAGATCTGTCTTAAAATGAAAATGTTGCATAAATGTTTCAAATATTTGAATCCTTCCTGGAGACTGGAAGAGAGTTCTCACTCTGCCAGTACTGAAAAAGGCAAGCAGCATGACTCAAGAAATTATGAACATAAGCAGAAGGTTTATCTTAGATTCAAATAATAAAAAATACAAATTATAAGCAATAGTATAATAAAAAAAACTTTCCTTTTTTAATTTAGTTTTGCACCAAATTATAAATTGAATGGCAATATGTTTAAAGTTTTTAATACAACTGAAAGTACATCCCATTAAAGTATCACTAAAGCTTATGCTAAGTAACTTAAAACTGGTTTAAATATAAATCTCAAGTAGTCCACCCATAAAAATTGTCATTCAGCAAGGCCACTTTTGGGAAGGTTATCAACAATCTGGAAGTAGATATAAAATTACAGTTGATGACTTTTGTGGTATACCTGCACATGGAAGACATGCTGAGTTTTAGGCACTAGCTCAAAGAAAAGGAACACATGGGAAAGCATATGGAGAACAACAGGAACGGAACATTCAGAAAACATGTCATATCAGCAAACAGGGAAGGAAGAGACTTTCTCCAGTCTAGGAAAGAGAAAAGTGACACTAGAACACATTTTTCAGTGTGTAAAGATCATTATAAAAGGAGACTATTCAGTTCTCTCCAGAGTAATAGCGGGGAGAAGGACAGAAAACTTATTTGCCAAATGGAATTGAAAAGTAAATAAAAACAAGCTGGATATGAGGAAATCTTCCTACAGCTGCCATGATAGGGAAATTTGGGAGCAGCCCACTAAGATATACTGTGCTTAGTTTATTAAGATGTGGTTAGACCAGCTGCTCCCTGATTAGGAGCCATAACCCCGGTGGAGTCAGAGCTGGGTCATAAGCAAGGAACTGAGGGACAGTCAGCTGCAGGGACAGAAGGCAAGGTGAAAGCCACGTTCAGAAGTGGACTGGAAGTACAGACATCTGGGAACTGCTAGATGAGAAACATCTGCTTTTTGAAGCATTTATCTCATTGCCTGAGAACACTCAACCCTCTAGTAGTGAGTAGGGTTTTAGCTTTATTCGGTTATCTCCAAACAGATACTCCTTGAACAGATCTCCACAAGGCTCCTGCTTGCCCTATGTGTCTAAGATTTTAAAAGCTCACATGCATCAGTTATCCTAGATCAGATAAAGTAGCACTCTGACCATTTAAGTCATGGTACATTATAATTTTACAAAATGATGCAAAATTATACTTCACCTAAACTGGCATAAAAATTAGGAGAAATGGCGGAGCCAAATAAGTGTTTCATTAGCAGAGCGCTTCGGGGTGACATACAGACATTCAGAAGATGAAAGGCACTGTGTTTTCTACAGTGGAGAGTTTCTCAATAAAACAGAGGATAGGAAAGTATAGAACTGAAATCTAAATCTGTGTTTCTTCTGCAAAGACACACTCAGTTCTGAGATCTTCCTGAGAAATTCTGCACATGGAACATGCGGATGGTTTGAGCCTGTGAAGAACATCTGAGACATTAGGAATGTGCCTCAAGTTATCACTACCATAAATCCTATCATTTCTAAGGAAGAAATTACCAGGGGCTGTTTTCAATGGTATCTGCAGATTCAGTAGCATTTGCTCCATTCAGATCTATATTGGACAACACATTCTCATACTGAGCACAAAGTTCCAGATGGATATTTTTTTCAATTGTTTAGGATAACAACATAATTGCTTTCATATAAGGAAATATTTCACAATTAGCTAAACTAGAAACTGCCATTAGATATAACAATTTGTGAAATGAAAAAATCATTTATTACAATAGATGAAATACATTGTCTTTTAAATATGTGTTCTAATATACTTTCAAAACACACAATATGAAGTTTTTCTTGTTTTTCTTTTGCACTTTGTATAAAGATATTGTCTGCATTTCCCAGCTCTTAATCAATAACATTCTGCTGTGACTGTTGGCCACTTTGGTGGTGGAGCTCACACTGGGATTCCCTCCAGAGATATAATTCCTTAACCTTTGCAGAATTCCTTACTCAGCTAGAGAACAATCCTACACATGATCTGCCTCTGCTGCCTAACAGCATGATAAAAGAGATCAGGGCAAAACTACATTTCAAAAGGATCCTTAAATTAACTTGTCAGTATTTTTATGTTCTCTTTTGAGGCAGAGGAACATCCTGAACTTACCCTCTTGCTCCATTCCTGAATAGTTAGGATAAAATCAGATAAATCCTTCTGTAACTCCTATCTTCTGCTCAGATGCTGACTTACTTTTTAAAATCTTGTACACATTCCATGGTGATATTTAATTTTGAAACTGAAGCAATTTAAACTACAAGGTTTTATTTTTCTTCATACATTTCAGAACTTAAAGCTACAAATCCAATTCCCTGAGTTTAAGAACATTTTTTTAAACACACTGAATGCCTGGGTAAACAGCATCTGGTCAATTAGTTCTCTCTTCTGAGAATTCCTATTTAATACAAAGGAGAAAACAGGATATTTTCATAGAGCAATACCCAGAAGTCTGTAACAGCACTGCTGTGATACTGGCCAATGCAAGAGAAGGTGCCAGAGCCAGTGAGATCAGTGAGCTTTAAAGTGTTTGCACATTAAATGGCTTATTTTTATTTTAGAAGTATTTATAAAAAGAATGTCCACATGTAATAGAAGCAGAAATATTCTAAATGTTAAAAGCAATACTGTAGAAAAAATAGGTGTACTTTATAGTTTACTGTAAGATGGAAAGTAGTATATAATATAAACAGTATGATTGGGCCATTCTCTTCCAGAATTCTCCAGTAAATTCACAGTATGACTTCATCAGTTACCAATCAGAAAATATAACCCTAAGCTATAGTATGACTTTTATGCATGTTTTGTCATTGCTTTATTATAATCATGAAGGCCTGTTATGCATCTTGACATAACTGGGCATTGATAAAAACAGAGCTGCTTTATAGATGTTTCTGGAATGCATTATTTTGGCACACTACTTCATACCCAAGATATGTGATCTGCAGTTTATTTTAATTCATTTGAACCACTTGTGCTCAAGAAAGCTCCAAGTAAACCTAAGTTGAAGTGATTTGTGCAAGAGGTACCATATACTGCAAATAGTCAAGCTAGTCACTTTTATATTTCAAATTAGCTGATAAATATTTTTCTTTTTTTACTGCAGGGATCATGCCAGTCTCCAACACAGTGCAGAGTTTTCCTATCACCTCCTGCTTGGCAACATACTCACGTAGTTTCTCTTCCTAGAAGCCTCCCTGAGGAAGCCTGGTTTTCTTCCTCCAGAAACAATTGAATATTATCAAGTGATCAGACAGGTGACTTGTGGACAATAAAGACATACAAATAATTAGCAGATTCCAGCATTGCTCGGCTCTGTCTTTAGATGCTCCTAGGAAAGAAATAAGGTTTACCTTAATCATCTAAAAATACTAACTACAATAGCAATAGCCAGTGCAAAATGCTTAATTCTGAACTATTTTGGCTGGGTTCTGAGTGTGCAGTTGAGTCATTTACCTGACTACCAATACTTCTTTCCTGTTTAATCCTTTGTATTTAAACAAGCAAACATAGAATAGACATAAAAGATTAGTAAATTATGACAGTTTCCACCTACACAAAAATTCTTCCTTAAACTGGTAAAAATGATATCTATCAAAAATTTGATGTTTTTTCTTTAGTATCTGCCCTGTGTGAGGTTTCATGCACATTAGATGACAAAAAGGGGAAGTGAACATCAAAGATCAGAAATAGTGCTGTTATTGATACCTCTACTCACCAAAGCTAAAAATGCCAGCACTATCACTGTAAGCCATAGCTGTAACCTTCTTTAGCTGCACTGTTTAAAAGCTAGATCCAGTTTTGTGTTTTTAGTGTTATTCTGGTTCTTATCTTTAAGGCTTTTTTTGATGAAGGAACTAAAGGAAATATCCTAGTAACACAGTTATGCCATTCAGGTCACCTTCTGAAGCCTCTTCCATCTAAACACCAGTTGCTGAACAGTTGACTGAACACTACCATCCTTTTATCTACAATCATGTGGGATATAGAAGTCAAGAGTACTTCATAATTTCAATTTGCTTTACACAATGATACAACATACAGGTAAAATAATTAAAAAAAAAAAAAATCAAAACTTTGGCTCCTAGGTAAACACCTCTGCAGAGTTGTCAAGCAGAAAGAAATGACAGAAGCAAGAAGGCTTTCTTTGTACCACTCTCTTGCACTGGTCTGATGCTGTGGCAACATTTGCACTTTGAAAAATAAAACCCTCTGCAGTCCACCATATATATATATATAGGTCCTAGGCATCTTAAGGAGACAGGGAGAACAAGCAACATTTCCCCTGCAAGGAAGACATTCCTCTTACATCCCTCAAACACAGTTCTGCCTCAGAAACTCTTTGCACCCTTGAAACACTTACTACACTTTCTATGAAATGCATTATAGGGCACAGAACTGTCTCAAGAGCCTATTTTTTTGAAGAGAAATCAAAGAATCATCTTTCAAGTTCTGCACTTTAAAGTGCAGAAACCAGCACTGTCCCAGCACTGAAAAATGACTTCCAAACTACTCCTAAAAAATCCCTCCTCAGCACATTCTGACTCTGTCTTTAGTTCTCTTTATGATGAACACCTGCAGTTTAGAACAGAAGCTAGCAAAACTACAAGTATTTTTGTGAGCTTTTGAACAGAATTTTACAACCTACAAAAATGAGAAAGTAATCTATTTGTCAGAATAGAGACAAGCTGCAGTATATAATCCCATCAGCTGCCCAGTCCCAAGTTATATAATTCCACTTTCAGAAATGGCTGCATTTAATATTGTTTTGCTTGCGGTCTCAGAAAAATCCTAGCGCAACTATAATTATGTTGATTTGTACTTTGTGTATCACATATGTTTGCTGACTGAAACAGTTGTACTTGCCAATTAAATGCCATTTTCTTCCTCAGTCAGCACATGGCTTCCACAGCTTTTTCCATCATGCTAATAATCTTTTATTCGCTAGTCACATTGAGAAGGCTGCTGTTCAAGGAGAGCACTCTGGAGTTAACAAATGTATGTGCACAGAACTTTTAATGCCCTCTAGTGTTTCTCACTTGCAAATTAGAATTTATAGTCAGTGAAAAATTGCCAGCATGGCTAGTTACCTGGACTTTTAAGTCCCTCTGTGGATACTGGGCATAAGCTCATTATAAATACTGCCATATGATGAAGCACAGAAGATTAAATAAAATTGTACTCAAGTGAGACAGGCTGTAGAAGGTTTTCCGTGTTTAACATTGAAATAATAAGTAGCCAGCCTCTCAATCTCCCTTTCAAAATGTTAGGTCACCTTACTGGTAAAGTCACATGGTGAGCACGTGGATATGGTGCATATGTGCTTGTACCTACAAACTCCTGGTGAAGAGAAGCAGGGACACTGCCTACTACTAAGGACAGGCTCCCACAGTTTTGGGCACAGGAGTAGATGGCTGTGACCTTGCAGTGCCACCATCTCCTTTCAGCTGTAGGATCCTCAGCACCAGATCAAGTTGCCTAAAGGCATCTGCTGCAGGAGATGAAAAAGGGAGGAAGACACCATGTCAGATCCTATCAAGGACCTTGGTAGGATGGTTGGCAAACAGAGAGACTTCAGAGATCTAAAGGAACCAAAGTTATACGATGCTCTGATTAGAGCTGCATTGTCTTAGTATAAGAGTGAGAAAGGGCCCTGATCCTCCCCCAAATCTCCACACTTCTCAATTTTTAATTTTATGACAAAAGTTTTCTCACTGCTATATAACAAATTTGAACAAGTTTAAATTAACTTTTTGAGCATGTGGTTTAAGGTCTGATCCAAAAAACACTGAATGGAAGAATTTCTCTTTTAGTCTTGGATAAAGGCCTTCATGAATTAAACATTAAGACTGGTAATATAATCATTACATGGCCTCCACACTTCAAATTTTTATCCACCACAGATGTGTACATTGAAAACTGACAGACGACTTAGAAAAGCTGTCAGAGCAGAGGTGAAAGTAGAAGATGGGGGTTTGCATCAGGGGATAGAAAAATGGTCATTTGAGAGATTCAGATAAACACCTTAGCTGGCTATTTCTTCTCAAATCATCAGCACTGTATTATTTAATAACATTAACATGTACATTGTTCCATCTAGCTTTCACACTTTAACTCTTTCAGAAACACACAGAAAAATTCTTGTTCTTCCAGATTGTTATTACTGGCTGCCTGGTTGCACAGATACTTCACTGAAGCAGTTTAAGTGCTATATATTTTATCAATACTTCCTTCATTGCCTCATGTGTTTTATAAGAAACAAGGCCTCATAGATAGAACTAGAGAGATTGTCATTAAATGTTTGAAGGGAGACAATGGGATTCCAAAACAGCAGAATTTCCAAATTCAATGGACTCTCAGTACAGTAAAAGTTTTCATGTTACAATAGCAGACATAAACATGCTTCTTCAGTGAATTCCTGAAGACTGTCCTGCATATACTTATGAGATAAGATTAATTTGTTCACAAAATGTTTGCTATGAAATCATGAAACAACTAGTGACATTTGCTTAAACAAATATGAACACTTTTTGCAACCAAAGTGACAGTTATTAAAAGTTTCACTTGTGCAACAATTACATTGCAGTAAAAAAACAGAATGCCTCAACCCAGCAAAACACAGTTCTCAAACAGCAGGAGGTTTGCAAATCCATTTGATAAAGGCATTATACTAAATCTAATAAAATTTCCTCACATCATTCAACCCCTCAAAGAAAATGCACTGAAATAAAAAAGAAAATTAATTCAAGGAAGAAACTGAGCTTCTGCACTTGCCCTCATTCATACACAACATCCTAAAATATCAGTGAATGGACTGCTTAAATATCAGGAGTAAAGCTGGTTGTATAAATATATATACAGATTTATGTATGCATGCAAGCTATATATTATTTTTATGAACATCCATTAATACTGCTTTGATAACACGAATAGCAAGAAGCTTGTTTCTAACAACATGGGTACACACTGAGCACAAGTTCTAGAGCCTGGACACACTCACAGGATGAAGCCCTCCCCAGGGAGAGGAGCTCTGTGCTTCACAGGACACCGCCGCAGCTACTGTGAGAGCGCCAAGCCAAGCGGGTACTACCAGTCCTGGCACCGCACGGGAGGAGCCCACTACTGTGCCCCTTGGCAGAGGCAGATAGCGAGTCCACTCCTCTCAGGCTACCTTGCATTTTGTTACTGGCCCCAGAAAGAGAAAAGGAGACAGCTGCACAAACAGGAGGAATTCCACCAGAGAAGGGAAAAGCAGAAAAATTGTAGAAAGGGAGAAAAAAAAAGGTTTGAGTTTAGAGTCAGCTAATCCAAGATGTTCCTCATAATCTCATCACTCCATCTTGTACAGAAGCAGCTCAGGAAGAAGTCATGGGATCAAACACAGTTCCAGAAGCCTTGCTTAAAAGCATTTCCAATTGTATCATGAATATCATAAGCTTCTTGACTACAGGGATGTTTCAGGCTTACATTGTGGTTTCCTTCAAGTACCAGTGTCAGTTATGACTGTAGTCTACAACTACATTTTATCTCACACTGCCTGCTGATCTAATCACCCCTTTGAAGGCCAAGAAAAAGAATACTAAGTCCTAGCGATACACTGGAAAGTGTTCCTACCCAATACAGAGAAATTTCTGCAGCAATGTAAGTTTTTATGTAGGGAAGGGAATAAATTCTCCTCTACTTCCATATTAAACCCTTATCATTCAATTTCTTCTCCAGTGCACGCTTTCCCCTATCCCAAAGGCAAACTATTATAACTCGGATCTAGACCATAGCACCAATCAATAGACACAGGACACCAAACCCTTGTCTTCAAAACCTTGATAAAAGCAAAAAAGAACATACCATATAGGCTATATAGCTGAAAGGTAGCAGTGCAGCAGCACACCCAAATTAATCAGTTTTCATAACCTTTAGGCCAAGCCATTGTCTCACACAGCATGACTTACAGGCTTTTAACTTCAGAATAAAAAGATCTATAAAAACCTGCTCTTGCTGATATCAAGAAAACATACCTACAACCTTCCCCCCCCCCCCCCCCCCCCCCCCCACCTTAATTGCCCTGACTAACCTCACCTGGGGTCTCCATTCCCCTGCGTGCCCAGGGAATCTAATTANTCTATAAAAACCTGCTCTTGCTGAAACATACTTAGAACCTCCCCCCACCCTCGGCCTTAATTGCCCTGATTAACCTCACCTGGGGTCTCCACTCCCCTGCGTGCCCAGGGAATCTAATTAAGCTCAGCTGGGCTCCAGGTTAGCCTTCTTCCTGTGCCTGGCTATATGCTCTGGAGATAGGCATTAACCTTCCCAGGCTGGGTTGATCTTAGATTTTCTCCATGATTGTGAATTTGCACAGCAATCACCCCATCTGATCCTGACATCAGCATTGACCTCCTGACTTGAGTTTTGGGTCTGCCTCATCGCAACAAGTTTCTTAGTGAGCTGCACTCCTGGTTGAAGCTGGTCACCATCTCAAGCTTTGTCTTCCTTGGCAAAGCTCAGTGTGTTGGGATGGGCCCTGGTTGATGAAGTGCCTCTCTTGTAGCCTCTGGGACTCTCCATGGTTCCTGGGGTCACACATCTAGCTCTGCCTTGCTGGATGTGCCTTGCTATCTGTTTGTATTCAAATTACTGGTCTATGACTCCTGAATATAAAGGTGCTAAATGCTATCCTTCTAATCTCAAAGGAGAGAGTGAATACTTTTAACTATTGTAAGCACTTTAAACATCACAGAGCAAGCTTGTGACAAAGTTGCAAGTTGCCCCCCCTTAAGAATTAGGGACAGGTGACCTAGTCATTGCTACTCTTAATATAAAAATGTATTTTATATAACTACTCTCTTGGGGATGGGGGGTACGAAATTGCTAAGCAAGCTATTTTAAATAAGTAATAGAACTGAAACTCAATGGTGTGGTGGGGACAAAGTGACTACAGTGCTACTAATAAATCCTGACGTGGAAGGAATGGTGAGCTGTAATGCAGAACACACAACATCATGCAAAACCCTCTCTGCTCTTTCATGACTTTCATGGTAAATAAAGGTCACTGGCACTTAAGTCTCCCCAATACATAAAGATTTAAAGCAGTTGGTTGTTCACCAGCTTCAGTGGGAGTTGCACTAAGTTTGTTTTTGTTGCAAGTGACTTTTATTAGCTGTTTAAGGACAGAGTAGGCTAGAACAGATGCAGCTAAGCTTTGTGGGAGAGCATTTGGTTTCAGTTTTAATGATGAAACGTTGATTTCTTTTTATTTGTACAACCTTCAGCCTTAAGAGCAAAAGGCCACCTGGGGATTAAAACCTAGCCTGCAACTTTAGGTAGCTAGAAGATGTAGCTGGGATTAAGAATGCCAGCTGGGATTTTGCATACAAGGGTTTTTAAATATTTTTTCAGGGGCAACTGAGAACTATGTAAAAACTGTACAGGAAATAGATGACTTAAACTAGTCATCTTGTCTACATCTTTTCTTGCAAAAATAAATATATGGGGTTCCTCATCTTCACAGTCTTATGCATGTTCCTACCTAGGCACTTAACTTCCTTTTTTAAAAACTTTTTAACAGCTTTTAAGCATCTAAATCTTTCAGGATGTAGGTGTTAATTTTGGTTATACTTTTTCAGCATGATAAGCCCTCATGTTAGTGGTGAAGTTAACTTTTACCTCTTCTCCAACAGAACACCAGTTTGATACAAAATCAGGGAAGTCCACATACAGCTTTTGATAACTTATTATGTCTGGAGCTCTTAGCTACTTAAGTAACTCCTTGAAAAAGTCCCTAATAACTAGCAACTAACAATGTTGATAAAAACAAATGTCTGTGAGAAAGAAAAGCCAAGAAGGAGTAATAACAGAGATAATAACGATGTTGTGTCCCTAATAATGTCTAAATTGTGATGATGCAATGCAATAGCCTCTCTGTAGAGAGGTATCATAAATGTGACTGGAATTGGTCATAAAAAACTCTGCTCAGCAGCAGGTGGTGCTATTTTGCTTTTTTAGAGACTTGGGAGCCACTAGAATATCTGTATCTCAAAAGAATAACCTTTTTTAAAACTACAGAAAACTATTTTTTCATGCTAACAGCCAACTGCATGACTCTTCTATCTTATGTATTCAGCTCACTAAGAACACAGGTTTATTTCAACATACCTAATTTAATGATTTTAGATTAACTCACGATTAAACTAGATAGATAAAAGGCTTAAACCATAAATATACTACTTATTCTTTGACAGTCTCATTAAGAAAATCTGGATTAATCTAGAAGTGCATATTGTCAGATGACATGTACAAAATATATGTATCTCTTGGTAAATCTGAGTTGCAGACATGGTATCTAAAGCCTTTTGCAGAATTTTCCTTTTCTGTTGCTTGGAGATGCATTATTCATATGCGGCCAATATTCTCATTATGTAAATACGTAACAATGTTCTCTGCCATGGGTCCCTGTCAATGACTGTTAGCTAACACTGCCAGCTCCAAACAATAATTTGTGTCTCATCATGAACATCTCGTTGAGATGTGCAAGTAAGAAATGGATGCTTTTGCTTTTTTAGTATCTATAAAACTGATTTTTCTATGTTTAATTCTTTGGAAATTGCAAGGAATAGGTTTTAGAATACTTTTTCAATTTCTGAGTGTAGAAGCTGGTCTTGAAAGAAATGCTCAATTTCTATATAAAAAGAGTATAACATGACAAAATCAAGAAAGTGTTTTCAAAAAGGATGCTAGCCTTGGATAGGTAGGCCTGCTTGATGAAGATGGGAGTGAGCTCCTGAATACCCAAGTACTTTGCTTAAGAAGATCAAAAGAGTTCAGAAGGTGAGAATAAAAGGGAGGAAAAGCTTTAAAAATCTTTCTTTCATGGGCTTTTCCTTTCCTAAAATTAAGTATAGGGTCAAAGTTCAAGGACTCCTTTTACTTACTGTTTTCCAGAGATTCCTATACCTTTCCCAGATGTTCTTAAAAAACATGAGTTGCCTCTTTTCACAGTTCTCATCTTTTTTTTACAAGACCAGATGGTCTCAAAACATATTTATTGACAAACATAGGTGAGTTTTATCATTTTCACCTTAATCTTATGGTTTTATCTGTCTTTGCAATATATCAATAATACATTAATTTTTAGGATATCCTTTCCAATTAGGTTTAAGCTGTCCATAACAGCAAAAGTCTGTTCCTGGATTCCCATTACTCTAGAAATTATTTTACTGACTATGAAGTAGCTAAAAGTCCTAACACACTATTCTGGTTATCCTGCAAACTGAAAAGTCTTGTAGTAGAGATAGTATATGAAGGGAGTGACCTCATCCTATGGCCTGTCTCCACTTATGTCCTTCATTATTGGATTAATGGTTCATTTGTGGAATTAAAGACTTATTTTCAAGTGTTCTCGTGGTGCTCACTCTGTCAGTTTTTCAGAAACATTATGTTTGTGGCTGATTTTGAAGAGATCCCAAAACTACAGAGTTCAGGAATTCTGACAAACTGGATTTTTCCCTTTTGTTGCTAGAAAGTTCAAAACTAAAGGAAGACCTGGCACCTGCACAGCGTTTTGCAGTGCTGTACTGAGAACAACAAACCACTAAACTCTACATAGCAAAGCTACTCTGCTCTTTGCAGTGCTGATATGATACAAATAAGTTAACAGAACAACAGCTGAGGAAATGCAGCTTGCTCTATACAGACAGAAAAGAAGAGGTAATTCTTTAGATCATAATATCCAAGTCTTTGAGAGCCCTGGCTTTAAAACAAAAAGCAAATCTAGAAGGAGAGGTCTACCTTTGGTCCTGTAACAAGTGAAAGGTGGTGTTGCTATTGCCTCTTTTAACACTGATAGGCAATTGTAGAATGGAGGCAGAGTATGGAAAGGTTCAGTCTTTTTTTTTTTTTTTTTTTTAGTAAAAATGTTCTTTCCTACCTCAGTGCTTCAAACAGAGCAACAGACAATAGTATCAGCCCATTTCATTAATGAATATTATCTAACAATAAATAATTATCTAATATTCTACCTTAAAAGCTAATTGAAGAAGAACTTTCAGCTATCCCCGAAGTGTTCACTTCTGGCCAGCACTATCAATGGCAACTAAGGTGCATCGGGTAGTGATAGCTGCATATTCACTCTTTTCAGGTAGGATGATGGTAGCCAAAAGAGCAGGTTCATCTTTTATCCTGTGGCATGCTAAAACGTACTATGTGAGTCAAGGAAGTCAAAGGTCCTCAAATCCAGCATAAGTAACTTCAATGCCCCTTTTGTCTCTTTCAAAAAGGGATGATGATCCAGAAACTTCTGAGACTGTTAAAATAGGCAATAGTATCCTAATCAAGATCTCAACAGCTCTTTCTGTAAAAGAAAGCATATTACAATCTCAGAGTTCTTCGTTATAAGCCTAAAATCTTAATGCTTGGCCATTTCTTCTACATTAGAAGCACCAGAAGTGCTATTAAACCAGAAGGGCACTCAACTAGCAGTAAAAGCACCACAGATGGAAGAGGAGCCCAAACAAACTGCAATTATTTTGTATGCAGGGTGCCCTTTAAAGTTTTCTGTTGTTGTCGCTCTGTTTTTAACAAGGTTATATTTCCTCCTTCCTCAGTCACTACTTGTTTTTTCTTTTTGGGTTTTTTTTTTTTTTTTTTTTTACATTGCAGAGCTTTAAAATCTTTCATTGGTTTCAAGCAACATGCTGTAATGCTGTGTTTTCTATGTAAAATCAGTTAAATATAAGAGCTAACAGACTTCAAATGGAATGATGACCTCCCTTTTTTTTTCCTGGCATAATGTAGACATGCTAAAATCTTAAAATACAATAAAATGACACTTTTTATCTGAGTGAAACTTAGGTCTGGAAGACTCAACTAAAATAATTCTTGTAAATGTCAAAGGCTGGGAATTTGCAGAGCTGTGTTTGAGGACTAAGCATGGAACTCCTTTAACACAAGAAACGTGTGGGCAGCTGAGGGAACATAAACATATCCAAGAAAGCAAATATACATCTCTGAATGGATTCACTGTATCCCTTTGGAATTTCTGCTTCTCTTTCCCTTTTTTTTTCCAATTGTGTCATCCATAAATACTAGCTGGGGCACACCAAATTTGGTAAAAGTTCTAATCTATACCTAGAAGGTACAGAATGACATTCTATTTTATATTAAAATCACTAGTTTTGTATGTTCATCAGCAGCAAGGTAATAGTGGAGCAGATATTTTACTCCACAAATTACGCTAATCCTAAATTCCCTTTTTCATTTTGGCATACTTTAAATCTCTATTTATATTTATAAGCTCTAATTTGCTGTAAGCAAATTCAATAATTTTTCATGTACAATTTTGAGCCTCTGTTAAAAATACTTAATGACATCATCTGTGACTAATGTTGTATTAATACTTTGTGTAATTGCTAGGTCAGTAGTTGCAAGAAAGAGGTCTCCTATAAGAAGGATGAAGAAAAGCTAACAAATTGCTTTGAAAGGCCTTCTGGGAATGCAATGTGATTTTTGATGTTCACATTTGGGTTGCTTTGTTTTTTATTGTTCTCAACCAGCAAATGTCAGCCTAGAATTGGGGAGATTCTAAGCAAACAAGAAAAACACAACTCTACTAAGTACAAAATAAAATGTCTCTGCTCCCTCTGGGCTTAACTATGAGCAAAAATAAATACAGGAAACTAAACCTCTGTGTATCATTGCTCTGCCTGTGTTACATAACATCATTCTCAAGCTATACGGTACAGGACTGTAGAGAGGTCCAGAGAGCTGCTCCAGCCCCAGACCTACATGAAATTCTACCCTGAGCTGAGCTGAGCTTGCAGCTTGGCTGTGCATGTGGAGCGACTGCCTCAGCTTTCTTTGAGGAAAACACACACAGTGCCAGCAGCCCTGCTGCCTAACTGTGCTGCTCTTCGATGCTGAGCTGCCCAAGGCTGATGCCCTCAGCAGGAGTTGCAAAATATTTTGGCATTAACAGGTGTCACCTTTAGTGCCACCAGCTATTCTGATATTTTTTTCCTCCCTCCGCTTCAGCATATAGGCAAGAGGGAACATACGGTGCAGAACTACTCCTGCCACCTCTTCCCCACTTCCACAGAGATCACCTGCCCTAGTAGATATGCTATACAGACTTGAAAGTAGTTGCATCTATGCAGGGGAGGAAAGTGAGGTCTCACAGGGGAGGGACAGGGCTACCGTCCTATTTCCACTAACTTTCTGGAACCAAAAATGTAGGAATTGCAAGAATTCCCTTTCAGCATGCCACCATGCCTCCTGCTTGCTTTGGTACTGTACATCCAAAACTGCTGCAGCCGTGACTTTGACACCAAATCCTGGTATACCCCCAGCTTCCTTAGCACTGCAGTCCTACTTTTAAGGATCATTTAAAAAAAAAAAAAAAAAAAAAAAAANAATCCTGGTACACCCCCAGCTTCCCTAGCACCGCAGTCCTACTTTTAAGGATCATTAAAAAAAAAAAACAACAACAGTGTATGATCAAAATCTTAGAAAATACTATTGCTGTNGGTCAAAATCTTAGAAAATACTATTGCTGTTGCTCCTGTCAACAGAAGATGGTGGTCCTTATGTCCTTATGATAGAGAAGTTTTGAAGAGACTGTCCTTCTCAAATTTCTAGCTTGTATCAAAGATATGAAACCCAAAAACAGACTAGAAAGGTAGTTAAAGAGTTACCTGTTGAGAATCCTAGCCCAATCCAAGATGAAGATGACAATTTGCAGGTAAGAAATGAAAAGGGCAGAGATTTTTTTTGAGCACTTTTATACTTTCACACCTCTGTTCTTTCAATACTTTTTGCCAGTTTTGTAAATGGGAAACAACTGAGGAGTCTTCTAATTCAGTAACAACATGAAATCCTGTAATTAGTAACTTGTAAAAGAGGGAAATGCCTGGATTAGAATAGGTGGGAATTTTTTTTCATGGCAAGATGGAAGGAAAGAGAAATAACTGAGCAATTCCATTATTTTAACCAGCCAAAACAGCGTGTGCGGGGAGGCCTCTCCCCGCATCCCGGGAGCTGTTGCAGCAGCCCGAGGACAACCCGCCGGCTGCCGGGCGGGAGCCGCTCCCGCAGCGGTGCGGCCCGCGCGCGGCCGGC